>JADFUC010000743.1:0-154323 GCA_019722365.1 Lithospermum erythrorhizon | reverse complement strand
CTCATTGTGCTTCGTTCAGTTACGTATTGCTGTAATCACATTTAACCAACCCGGTAAATGAATTGATACAATTATCATGACAGGCACAATAAAGAATCGATTCTCATTGATTTCAGCGCTCCCAACTTGCCCTTGGGCGATTACTTTCACAATTCCTTTATCATTATCTACAGTCGTAGGCTAACCATAAGAAGTGTGTCATGAAACACCCACTGACTTTCTTTACTTTCAGTATATGGTGAATAAGCATTTATGGCGTCCATGGCTTGTCGGTACCAAGCGTGAGAGGCTGAGATCTTCCTTGTATATCGAGGGCGGATAAATCCCTCTTGATACTCGACATTTATCGTTATACTCACGTGTGACCCAACATATGCCGTTATGATCCCGGCTTAAAAGCGGGCGGCGTTGGAGTCATAGTCAAAATCTGACTTATATAACTGAGATAGTTATATACGTGAGTCTAAGAATTGTCGAACCTAAAATTTAAACAAATATCGCGAGACCTGAATATAAATGTCTTACATGAATTCGTTTCGGTCATTTTGACTCCACAATCCTTTGGGGCCGGCGGCCAGTATTGATCTAGTCACTTAGCAATTGCGTGATCGATCTTGATGGCTAATCAAAACACCATATTGAGTCGTATAATCTTTATGCATACTAGCCTTCGACATCGACGAGGGCACTTTTATCGCATGTTTCTAGGCTTGAAGAGGTATAATCAACAATTCATATTTACTCTAGAAAACATAGACTAACCTAGGAAATTTTAACTTTTCACTTCCGTGATGATCTGATACATGTATATTATATATAAATATAAACATATGAAATAGCGATAAACAAATATACTAGAATATAAATGACAATATTCATATATTTGTTCACGTAACACAATAGATACATACTTGACTCGCTTAACCTAACACCGGTAAACGTACATCACAAGACCTATATTCATTTGCGTCTTCGTCATGCTTTGCGATTTAATGGTTTAATGACGGGGTAGGCGGATTGACCTCTTGTTGCTACTTTACATACTTTGATATACTTCATTAAGCGTATCTACGAATTAGGTGATACTTTGCGGAGTGCGTGCTTGGATTTGTGATGTAACAAAGGTTAACTGGCTTGAGCTATCGCCCCGATATTGTCCGCAAGTAACTCAGTGGTCCACCGATACTAGATGCTACATGGCTTCGATCATGAATTTCTTAATCGACATGCTTAACTTAGCGGCGAGGCGTTGCGTGTACTCGGTTACGGCATGGTAGAATCGACGCGATGCCACTGCGCTTGGAACTCCTCGAATCTTTGCTCCACCGTTGAGCCAAAGAAACACATACCCGAGGCGGGAGCGATAGTACGTCTGCATCGGTTTGAAAAAATGGCATCGGTGTACCGGTGACTACTAACTGTCGTCTCCGCCCCGCCACCGAAAGCATCTTTAGTTCTTCTCGAGATGCTTCAAGATACTTGGCTGTAATCGATGGTTACCGCTGGATTAGCTTAGTATCTACTTGGTTATACTCGGTCATAAAAGACACGTCGAGGTCTGAGTAAGCTAACATGGCGTACATGATGGATTTTATAAGCGAAAGCGTAAGGTACATCCTTCATTTTGTTCATCGTACTAGTAGTGGGACCTTTGTGCTCTGCTGACTTGAACTCCGTGTCTCGTAGGGAGATTACCCTTCTTGGAATTACTCATTATTTGAACACTGCGTTACGCTTATTCCACATGGGTATCTGACAAAGTCAATTAGCGCAAAAGGCGATCTCGATGGATCTTTTATTCCAGAGTATATATTGTGCTTCGCTTTAAGTCCTTCATTGAGAAACATTTACCACGGCCAATCGCCAGTATTTGAGTTCGGTAACTCTATGTTGTTTCCAATGATAAATTATGTAAGTAATGTCTGAGGACTATAGATGATCACGTAACTCCCAACTTGCATGCTTGTATACACAAGACTCTTCTTCGTTCTTGATGAGGCAAATCTTTAATTGATTCATGGCGTAGATTCAACTAGCAGGATGCTGCCCAAAACCATAAATGGGCGTTGCAACTTGCATTACATGGAGTCCTTTAGGACATGTAAAAGCGTGGAGGTTGCACCATATACGCATCCTCCTCTAAATTTCCATTCGGGAAGGCTGATCTTTACATCCGTTTTGCCATATTTCATTGTCATGAAATGCGGCAATGGCTAAGATTATCCGGATGGATTTAAGCGCCTTGGCGAGTAGGTTTTAAATCATAGTCCTTGCGTGAACTTGTTTGAAACCTTCATTTACAAGTCCCCAACTTTGAAACTTATCGGCGGTTTTAAATTCTTTATCATGTTTCTTCTTAAATGCCCATTTACATTCAATAGAGGCGAACCCCGTTAGGTAAATCGACAAGGACCAAACTGTTAGGTACATAGAATCCATCTCCCGGTGCATGGCTATTTGCCGTCACAATCGGCATCCTTGCTATTCGTTTGCTTCTTTAGAAGTGGGCACAAATCACTTTCAATGATGAAGGCTTCACCATGCAGCTGCGGTTCGTGGCGATCCCATTGGATCTCACAAGGGTTGGTTCTTCCATTCTTCTTGTGGATCAAGGATGGATCTTATGAAAGAAGGTGCGATTCTTGTAGTGCGTCGGATGCTTTTGCATTAGATGCTCGACATTGACTTCGCATCCCGACTTGAGTTTCATCAAGATGAACACCATTACTTCTAGTCATACGAGCGGATATTTCACTTTTTCAAAGGAGCGCTCCTGTCTTAGCAATGAAGATTTTATTCACCATTACTTTAGGTAAGTAATAACCAATGTTTTCACTGGATATCCTGTAAATAGCATTTATCAGTTTGGGGCGCAAGTTTATCCTTTGTTAATCTCTTAACACCAAGCTTCTGACCCCAAATCCACGAGAAAACAACTTTTAGGAATCTTCCCAAACCACAACTTCATGGGGAGTTTCTCTCACCGACTTTGTTGGACATTTGTTTAAGATAAGTGCAGCTGACTTAGAGTGCGTATCACACAGAAATTAACTAGTAGATGAGATAGGCTCATCTTAGACCGAACCATATCAAGAGGGTTCGGTTTCTCCTTTCCAGAACACGCCATTATGTTGTGGCGTTCTGCCGAGTGAGTTGTGAAAGCGATACCACACTCTACAAGATGAGTATTGAGCTACGTGACTCAAATATTCTCCGCTCTATCGGACGGAGAATCTTTATTATCTTATTCAATTGGTTTTGTACTTCATTTTGGAACTCCTTGAATTTCTCAAGGACTGCGTCTTTGTGTCTCATGGATACACAAAACCGTATCTCTTGTAATCATCGATAAATGTAATGAAGTAGTTATAACCTCCTGCTACGTATGTGTTCGTTGGCCAGCGTACGCCGAATTAATATGATCCCCAATAAATGACTTGCCTTTCATTTGAATCCGGTGAAGGGTGATTTAGTCATTTTGCCCAAAAACAAGATTGACACTTGCTCGTATGATTCATAATCGAAACCTTCAAGTATCCCTTCCAGATGGAGTTTCTTGATTCGGTTCTCGTTAATATATTGTACGAAATGCCACGGTATGTACGGTTTTAAGTCATTAGGCTTATTCCATTTTTAAGTTTATGTTATACGACTCAATCATCATGTCTAAAATGAATAGACCATTTTGAAGGGAGGCGGTACCAAATACTACCTCATTCTTGGTGATCCTAAATTCATCGGGATCTATTGAAAATGAAAATCCATCGTATTCAAAACAATAATATTCACGCAAATTGCGGTACATAAATAAACTTAGGAATAAGTTCAAAACAAGGCCGTGAGCAAATTTAAGGCGTGGATCCTCTTTTGCAAAGGGCGCAACCTTCGGCGCCATTCCCACACGTAGATCCATCTCCCCTCTCTGGTCTTCCCTCGCGGCTTGAGTTCTGCGTATTATGACAAATGCCAGAGAACGCTGACGGGTGTCTAGCACCCGCAGTAGAATTAGAAGTTGGCACAAACTTCAATAACATACATACGCCCATTTGAGTGGTTGTGAGACCATTCTTCCTACTCATTTGTAGACTTCTGCTTGAATTAGACTTCGATTGACCTAGGTTCCCTTGATAATGACATGCGTCCGCTTTTTAGTGTTCCACATCCGGTGACTTTGGATTCCTCGAGACCACTTGGGCTTTCTTTATTAAACTTAACTCTTCTTCTTGAATTTCTTCTTGTTTTGGACCACCAAAAGCGAGGAAGAATGAAGTTTAGTCTTACCCAGGTTCGTCTCAACATTCGTGATCATCTTATGCAGTTCATTTAGAGATAACTCAAACTTGTGCATATTGAAGTTCATGACAAACTGAGAGAATTTGTCTGGAAGAGACTTCAGGATGAGGTCCACAGCCAGTTCTTGAGAGACAACGAGTGCGAAGCGTTAGTCGTCGACCAAGCCAATCATTTTAATGATATAAGGGCTCGCCTTTGTCCGTTCCCGACTTGATCACGGAAGCCTGAGAACCGTGTCATGTCTCACCGGCTTAGCTTCACTTTCGAATAATTCCTCGAGTTGCCGGTATATGTCATATGGTGCTACCTTTTCATATTGAATTTGGAGCAGAAGAATTTCCCATATTAGCCTTTATGAGACATTGGACATCCATAGCATCGGACTTGTGCTTTTGTGGGATCCACTTTTCGATGGGAGGCACTCGTTAGGTTTTGGAGGAACCTTAGTGTTTGTCACGTCGGTTCTCTCTTGCTTGAGAATAATTCTCAAATTTCGAGACCACTCGTCGAAGTTCGAGTTATTGCTTGCACTTTTCAAGTGCTGAAGCGAAACGAGTTTTATGAGTGTAGTAGTAGCGGTAGCCATTAAAAATTCTACAAGAATAAGTAAATAAAGACAAACGAGAATCGATAAGCTATAAATTGCTAAACATTTACAAATAAATTGTAAAGTAAATACTAATACTTCAAATCCTCACCGAAATATATTAGTATCAAGACCTATTACATAAATCAAGCGGAAACACTTCTGACATTTTGAATCCAGTATAATAGTAGGTTATCAACCAATTATGTAAAACTACATAACTCTTGTGTCGTTAGCATACTATTCAAGATGCTACCCGACTTTTGTATCTCCGACAAACCGGTTAAGCATACCAATTAAACCAAAATTACTTGGAATGATCATCTGAAAGCCCACAACGTTAGTGAAATCCTTCACATGATCCATTGTCATTATCTAGCGTAACTTTTTGCCGTGGTGTCGGATAATCTGACAGATTTCCTGACTTTACAAATTTGGCTTGATCACGTTGCTTAAATTTTAAATTGGTGAAGATTATTATTCTTTCTTTTATTTTACCATGCAATCGTAGCACGCATAATCAAGTGTAGCGACCGCCTCGAGTAAATGCGCCTAGGGATGGAGTCGTCATCAGCACAGCTTATATACGAGTCGCAATCGATGTGGTTGACACGAAAACACTGTTTAAAGCAGTAGAACTGAGTTTGATAAAAATAAAATAGTTCGGGCGAAAACCTCGACAGCCACAAAGCTTAACCGCCATTGGCATTACTAGCCCAAACCCAAAAACATAAGCATACAACAACGAGTCTGAAATGTACCAAAAACATCTTACAATTTCAACATTTCAAAACCAAAAATAATAGCTATTTCTGGCAGAAAAAAATAGAAAGAGAAGGGTATAGGATCCACAGCCACCCGCCTCTACGCCTAAATAAGGTCACGAACACTCGCCCGAACTCAAAACTGCTTCCAAAGGGCACTGTCGATCGAAGGTGGGAAGGGGTAAGGTACAAACAATTTAGTCTGGACCATGGGATGGTAACTTACCCATATCCGAATGAGGTATCTGATAAGGAATAAATATATATCGGTACTAGCAATAGGATAGGTAAATCACAGTTATACAAATATAATCAGAGAAAATGTTATCTATTGAACATCATAACGGGGATACAAGCCGAGGAAATAAAGCACACATTGTACAAAACTGGAAGCTTACGTAATACACAGGACCATATTTCATCACGTAATCAAACAAAAACTACTTTGACAAATTAATATCACAATCACAAATAAATGATTTGCAAAAAAGCGAAACCACAACACATAATATATAACAATTCATCCCCTTTTCGGCGGGCTCACCTTGAACACCCGTAAACAACGTATATATATCGATTCATCCCTTTTCGTGAACTCGCCATTCGAACACCCGACAACTTGACATATTATATAACAAATCATCCTTTTCGGAAGGCTCTTCGCCGAACACCCCTTGTCGTCTCAACATCCACAAATCCCTGGTAAATGTCAAGCACACACAACAAACCACGCAGCGGTTTCAAAGTAACATCTATATCACCATAGCAGTAAGCCAAATCGTCTGAAGCACCTTTCAGCGGAGGAGATACATCAGGATAACTTCAGCGGCACAATTATACTCGACATGAATGCATGAATACTCTCATTATAAACATGTAAATATTCGCTAAAACATAAATGTACTCATACATAAATACCTCAATCATGCTTTTGACATTACATCTAATCATTCACACAAGTTCGACAGACCATGAGTCGCATGATAAACGATAGGTTAAACCTGAGATACATTGCCCAATTTAACTTATCATACACAACACCCAAACGCAAATAAGATAACAAGCGGGTGATAAATCCCGCGTGGCTAGTACGCTTAAGCGCTAAGCGATCAATCGATCCTGGCTGTTCCCGTCAGAATGCGAGCAGACACATTACAAAAATAAAATCACAACTCGTAACCGTATGATCCTTTTTATCCTAATTTAAATGCGGACTTTTTAACTTCTGTTTCGTTACAAATTACAACTTACGTAAAGATTACGGTTATGTTTTCATGCTGCCTTCGATGATAAACGCACTACCGGACTAAATTCGATGTCGGCCTATATCTTTATTGACCCCAGCGTTTCCAAATAATTCGATAATTCCAATTTGACCTTTTTCCCCGATCAATTTAACTATAACTCTAATCTAAGTTCGTTTTACTACCCAAAATCCCTACGATTAATTCCAACCTATTTATTTCCCAACACTTATAATTCATATTTTTATTCCAGAAACAATCCACTGATAATGATCCATTCTTATTTACATTACTTAGCACATTTGGCGAAAGTCAACTCACGAGCACCGAAAGTCAATTCTTTATAACAACACTTTTACCCAAAATATACTCGATCATTATCAATCCACATATTACAATTTAGGCCCTATGACTGATAATTCTATTCAATAATTTATCCAAAAATCAAGTCAACCCCAAAAATTCAAAAGTCAAACGCCTAAAAACACCCAAAATTTCACATCAAACACACCATATTTCGATCCAGAATAACTAATTTACAGCAAGAATCAATTGGAGCAATAAAGTTCAAATATCAAAATGTCAACAAAAGTCAAAAATTGAAGATTTCTAAAATACTCAAAATATAACTTCCTTTTTACCTTGAAACTTGACAGGGGATGATATTTAGAAACTTCTCCGAAATTTTAATCCAAAAACATGAATTAGAGGAGAAAATTGAGAAAGAAAGAATCCAAAAATATGGTGGTGCTACAAATAAATATTTGGGTGATGGAGAAAGAAGAGAAATAGCTTAGTTTTGGGCTTTTAGGCTCGAGAATGGTCTCTTAAGGGGTTTGGTGGTGGGTTGGGCCGAAAGCCCAGCAGTGAAAATCCGAACTTTAATTACATTTCGATAAGCTCTCGTTTAACCCAATCCGACAAGCCCAACTTCCAGCCGCCAACATTCACAGACATAAAATTTTAGTAGGTTCCAAATTCACGGAAATAATTTAAAAATATATTGTTTAGTTTATTTTATTAACGAGTCGTTACCGATTTTTACATCAGCGTATCTGACATGAAAAATAAAACAAATGTCATTCCAAGGCGTACTGATATGACCTGAAGCCTATTCGTTTTTAAAACTAGAAAACTAACGTTTTGGCCTATTACAATTCTTGTCTTAGAAACACGGGTCTGACTCGATGCTTGAATTACAATTCAAAATGCACTAATCCCAGCAAACTGACATGCTGGCTTGTGGGAGAAATAAGAAAATTAAATAAAATAAAATAATGCTTATTTCGAATGGTCATATTATCACAATCTGATGCCTTGAGGCTGGGAAAAACCTGAGTCATATCGATACACCTCCATTCCATTCACAACAATATATGGGCAAAATATTAAAACAAATAAATGCACTTAATATCACATATATTAAATGAAATAGAAAATAATTGTGTTCATAATTGTCTTAATTACCGTTATATTTCTGATTAATTATCAATTAATATAAATTTTAAATATATTCACACATGATTCATGATAATTATTACAATAATTGCAACCTCTTAATTATGGAATAATTACTTACAAATAATTAAATACAAAATTTAATTTAAAATTGTCATGAAAATATTTTCAAAAATGATCGATTAATGAAAATAATTTTTGAAAGAAATATAAATCAAATTTAATGCCGTGCCAAGATATATATTCAATCATCTTAATGACAAAATTTATGATTTAACATTTAAAACCGAAATTAATAATTACCAATAAATTTTAAAACCAAAAATAATTACATAAAATACATTTAGGATTTTCTAAAAACGGACGACGAACTTCAACGACCAAAACCGCCGGCCTCGGCCACTCCGGGAAATGACACGCGCCATCGGTGCGTAAAATGCGGCCAATGGGCTACGTCAGTGGCGGAGCGTCAATTCGGGTGGGCGCGCTGGGGAAGCCGTTCGCCGGGGTCGGCGTCCGATTTTTATTCATTTCAGTTCGATTTTTCGAGATTAATTACCTTTTGTAAAAGCGATTTGGAGGCTCTAAAAATTCAAAAATTAGGGATTTTCTTGAACATCAACAATATCATTATTGAGTAGTCCAGAAAGTGGTAGTTTATCAGCAAACACAGTTTTCGATTAAACCCAAAGCAATCCAGAAATTCAATGAATTTTTTTGGGTATAAAAAAATTCAAAAATTAAAATAAGCGGCCTGTAAAACACCTCAAAGGGTCAAGAACACACATTTTTAATTCCGTAATTTTTACGAAATTTCTAAACCTCCTTCATAAAATCGAAAATGATTCTACCTCAAATTAAAAATGCAAATTAATCAATTTTTAATCCCTTTCAATTCATGAAACAATTAAATAACTTGAAATCATCAAAATCAATACATGACTGATGATTCCGGCCATATGAAACATATATTAAAATGGGTTGATTTTTTCCATATTATATATTCATCAATTGAATATATAAATCATAAATAATCAAAATTAGTAACAATATCGGCTGCCTGATCAAACTAGAAAAAATACATTAAACTTGAGTAGGCTCTGAGGCCCTTTGACAGAATCTAATTATGAATTTAATCGTGATAAACGCGATTAAATTACATCCAGTTTCTCAAAATAATGTAAATTAATCTAAACATAAAATAACAAATGTATGAATAAAAGATTCTTACATTTCAATGACGGATTGAACCCAATTTCCCACGAAATGCCTCGCGTGATAGCCCCTCGAAGATCTCTCGGCTGACTTGTTTGCCAGGTAAGGGGATGTCTCATGTGCAGCACCAAGAGGCTTGAACGAGAATTTGCTTGCTAGAGTTTGATGATGAAATGTGAATTGGAAGAGAGAAAGTCTTCGATTCTCCAAGAGAGGAGGCGGCCAACTTTTTTGAGGGTGGAGGTTTTTGTAGATTAACATGTCATGAAAACCTAATCCCTCTGATCCCAAAATTCCACTCGTTAAACAGCTCGTTAAAAATCGGGTTAGCTTTCGTTAATAGTGGAGCCGTTATGAACTTACAATTAAATAATGAGTTACTAGTGAGTTGTTCTATTTTTAATTAACTTAATAAGTCAATTAAAATACTAGCGAGTCAGCCGAATAACTTATCAAGTTATTCATTGATTTCAATTGCTTAATTGATTAAACTTTTTAAGTTTAACAATTATTCATGAAATAATCAAAATTAACTAACAACTATAATCGACCGCCTTGATCGAACTAGATAAAAATACATTGGCCGGGCTCACGAGGGCCCTTTGTTAGAATCTAGTGAATTTATTGTGATAAACACCAATTCATACATCGGTTTATAAAATTAATGTAAATTAATCCAAGCTTGTAAAATATGAATGTATGAATAAATTACTTCATTGCAATGACAGTTGAACGATTCCCAGTAATTTAAACCCCTGAATCCTCTAAAATACTTGTTCAGCACCCGACGAGATGTCTCTAGATTTACTTAAAGAGGGAATCGAACCGAGAGCTTAAACTTGCTAGAATTTTAGTCAAAGTTTGGACTCAAGTACTTTACGAGAGTTAGTACTTTTACTACGGGATTCAAATAAAATCAACCGAGAAAGCATCTTCATCACTCAATCCAAATATGCAAGAACATTAAAGAAGTTTGGACTAGAAAATGCAGTTCAAAAAGAGCAGCCATAGCGACTTCGTATGAATCATTTAAAGATGAAGGTGGGTGTGTGTAGATCATTGATAAATCTGATATATGATAGGAGCCTACTCTGTCGGCCGGCCAGCCGGGCGGATATCTCTCATTCGGTTGGTGTATGTGCGAGGTTCAGTACATTCCAGGAGAGCCATTTAAATTTGGTCAAGGGGTGTGCAAATATGTCCACGGTGCAATTATGAGTTTTTACTTTGTGCTTTTGACAACAACAAAACGCTTGGTTGGATATAGTGATGATGATGCAGTTAGGCGAGAAAATTAGAAGATAGGAAAGAGTACATACGGGAGGATGCTTAACAAGGAATAATCTGGTCTCTTGGTTCAGTAGGAAACAAAACTACTTGTCTCCCTACCAGCTGCCAGTGAGTATATTGCGGTAGTAGTGCACTATGACTCGACTATTATGGATGAAGCAAATGTTGGAGGAATATGGTGTCAATCCAGGAGTTATGACACTCTCTTTGTGACAACAAAGGTGCCATATGTATATCAAAAGAATCCGATGCGTACAGTGAGACAAAACATATTGACATTAGACATGGCCCATAAAGAGAGTTGGTTGAAAACAACAAGTAGTTACGGAACATGTAATTTCTTGAGAAGCAACTTGCTGATATTTTTACAAAGGGATTGGATGTCAATCAGTTCGAGTATCTGAGGCTTGCTCTTGGACTATGTACTTTTAATAAATAGCAACTAAGGAAAGGTTATAACACACCTGTAGAAGCCAAGTGTTATAACAAGTGGAAATACATTGGTGCAACGGTTACAAAAGTGAGTATGGCGGTTATCAAAAGGGAGTTATTAAGGGACACATCGTGGAATGTGCTCAAACGACGTGTACCTTGTAGTTTCTTTCTCTCTCCCTCTATTTGTTATTGGCCTGAAGGAAATTATCACACATTATCACTCAAGATTAATTTTCATCTGAAATTCTCTCGAACTACCGGCATTCTCAGAATCACTCAAAAGAATTTTCAATCTTTTCTCGAGTTCCTTTTAGAGAAACCCATGGGCAAAAACACGACATCTCTAAGACTATATAAAGGTCTAAACCAAAAATTGTTCTGATCAACTTGAGGAACTGCGAAGGATGGCAGTTCCTCTTGAGTTATTCCTCGATTTGGGAACGAGAGGAAGAGGAAGGCCCCGTATTTGAACTCAACCAATGCACCTTAACCAAATTCAAGTCACAGGTGAGAGTTAGGCTTTGATTTATTTACAGGCGGCAGCGTAATTATAGCTTCAGACGATTCAGCGGTGAAGTTTCAAAGATCTGTACCTTCGGTAACTTGCGGTGGTTCACAGACAAAGAAATCTAGTGTAGAGAAGGGTGAAGGTTGATTAAATTGCTATGGGTACAATCTCGATTTGGAAGTGTTACGCTTGATTGTTGAGGAGAACACAAGTGACAAATGCGAATCACGAATTAAATGCTTGATGAGATTGAGATAGAGGATGAGGCTATTCAGCTGATGATGGCGATGGATTGAAAATCAAGAAAGAGGCGGCTTAATCTTTGATAAATTATCTAAGGAGAATTTGATAAGGGCTTGAAAAAGAGGAGATTGAGAAAGGGTATACCTAGTCGATTCACTAGGAAAGATAATATTGGAGAAAAGTCTAAAGGTGCAGAATCGCGAGGTGGGGGATCGGTGTCTTTGATAGGATGTAGTGTTTGTTAGCGGGTATTGGGAGAAAGAGGACCCGAGGCCTGCATTCTTCTGCTACCCGAAGAAGGTGATGAAGGAAGGCCACGAGAGAACACGAAATAGACCTCGAGGGCTTGAGAAGTGCAGAAGGGCAATGGCGAGGAATGCGGGGGGGCATGATAAATAGAAGAAAAAAGATGGATAGAGTGGCTATACTAGAAGAGACGGAGCAAAATTGTCACATGATGACTCTGGTCTGAGGCGAGATGATCTAGATGCCTTTAGGATCTCGAGAGAGGAATCGAAAGGAAGCTCAAAGAATGATGTGAGAACTAGGATAGGTAACGGAGAGTGGCTCGTCATTGCTTGAAGGATGCACCTTTGGAGGTAGTGCTTGATCCTCCTCGAGAGGCAAGATGAAATATCATTTGTGGTAGGAAGATTTTACAGAAGATCCAACAATAGGAATCTGCATCCGGCATACCAAGACTCCCATTGACATTCTGCAAAAGTGAAGTGCAGGTTGATGGATTGTGCGAAGGTTTGAGTGAGATTCGGGGAGTTTGTGTCTTTGTCTTCATGATAACATTGATGATCTGGTCATGAGGCATACTCCAGTTGACACTCCAGGGCACAACTTCACTTTCAGCCCAAGTGTCATTAACAATTACTTTGGGAGGTCTGATTCCCCTGACCACTTTGGATACTCTGCAGAACTCTAGAAATCATAGGAGGCATTTGGAAATGGATAAGTGGCTGCGAGATGAAACTCAAGCCCAGGTGCATCTTCTACCGATCTCAAATATTACGTATACAAAGGCGCACTAACTTTTGCCTTGTACCTGGCTCCAATAACACAAATGTTTCACATCTCATGGGAAGAGTATTGTATGTACTTGGATCCAGACATATTCAAACATTGGTGAAATCATATGACCAAGTTGTTGATCATGTTAAGTCTCACTCTACTCTGAAGCCTATTGGATTTCCAAGCATGATCTGTGGGATATTCTTTGCAACAACATCTGACTTGTTAAATGAGAAGATGGTATGGGAGTGGATGTCAAGCCCACTAATGATCGACAAACTGTAAGAAAAGGAAATAGAGTCGTTGTTGTGCTCACGGAATACCATTGATAATTTCTGCGGGCGACTGTTCGGGGCTCCCGCTCGTGAGGTGCTTTCTCCTTTCATCAACATCTTGGAAGGCGGCGAGAAAGGTTGAGATGAAATTCAAGCTAAGCGGGTAAAGGGTGGCGAGGGTGATGTTGACTCAAATCCTTGAAGGTCCACTGTCCGCGGTTATTACAACGAGAAAAGACCCTTTCTTTGGACCCGGCACTACATACACCTCGAATAAGTTATTACGTCTTTGAGTTCTGCGAATCTTGAGAAGGTAATGATGAAGACCTCGGTGTTGAGGGCTCTCAGGGTTAATCTGGTCTCTCTCCAGATCCCTGTGTCTTTGGCTATGTTTTCCAGACAAATAGGGAAATGCGAGTTTGCTATTGTGTTTATTTAGTTGTTTTTTATAATGCTTGCTTGTGTCCTTTAACATTCGTGACAATGAACTCTTATGGTTATGTTTATTTCATAAGCTGAGGGGTTTAATGTGTTTATCTCGTTTGATCAACTTGTGCATTGCGGACTTCATTGGATAGAAGCATTTGTCATGAAAAAACACCCAAAGGGGAGTTTGTTGATAATATAAAGTTAGGTGAAGTTTTTAAATGAGACGAATTGTTACACCAACTAATGGCCTTTACTATGTTATAGCAGGTAGGGTATGCATTTGTAAGAAGAGCCGTTGCGGTAAAACTATTATTGGAGAAACTTTGCCATAATTTTTATGATAAACGCTTTGGAGAATTGCAGTAGCTAGGGGAGATCTCTTTGTTACGTAGAGTCCAAGTTAAGAAGGATTCTCGAAGATATTGATTGAAGATTTGGAAGATCTCACGTCTCTTGTTTTGGTAAGTTGAATGAGATCTGGAAGATCTTATGGGTTATAAGCAGTAGGAGTCGACTCTGAGGAGTTTCCATACATGTCATCGATCCGTGTGTATATATGTTATACTTAGTGTATAGGCGATTGTGCCTTATACTTAGTGTATAAGAGCGGTGCATATACTTTGTGTATAAGAAGATGCGGTGTGCCTTATACTTTGTGTATAAGTGCGGTTTTGGCCTTATACTACGGTATAAGTGCGGGGTGATTTATATTAGTCCATTCTTGCAGGTAGACGGATTGAGTATATGCGCATTAGAGGATGGTATCTTTGAGGTGAGGGATATAAGGAGATATGAGGTTTGATGACTAGAGTTTTAGTCGTTGTTGGAGTCTATTGATTTCTTTATGAATTTGTGTGCTTCTTGAACATACATTATATCTTAAATGTATTATGTAAAGAGATTTCCTGCTTGGAATTATGTTGTATGACCTTTTTAGGTAGTCCTGGATATATGTATATTTATTCATATTTGGCTATTATAATTTTGACTGTCTCGTTCCGTATGGTAAGTTCACCTGTGTTAAGTTTCCACGCTAAGCCTCGCGGCTTACCTCTTTTCGCATTGGGGCGGCATTTCACTGTGCGGGTTGTGGTGGCTAGTTGAGCCAAAGAGGTACATTTGAGGAGTTTTGTTCAGTGGTAGGTGAGCGTCGGGTGGCGGGAGGGTCTCGCGTTGATTTTGATGTGTTGTCAGCCCATTTTTTGATTGTTGTATTTTCCTTTTGAAACTTTAGCAGCCATTTGTTGTCATTTGTATTAGGATCTGATCGTATCATCTGTTAGCCTTGCGACATTGCTATTTTGGGATATATTTGTGTATATATATGGGTTTTTCGTTTCGATGCTCGGTGATGGATTATAAATTTTAAAAAGCTTGTTTTGATTTGGGAAACTTAATTGTGATCACATTTTGGATGAAGCAGATTGTATTTTAAAGGCGAATTAAGTCTCCATCGGTTTTGGTGACTGCAGTGTTCGGATTTTAATGACTCTCTCGGCCAGTGCGGCCGGGCACAGGCGGGTCGTTACATAATCGCTTAAAATGCGAGTGAAAACTTGCTTCTATACTTCTACATATCAAGACTTAAATGAGTTATTCGATACTTGAAAACACCTTTTGAGGCATGAGCATGTACAATGATAAAAATCCAATTGATGTTCTCGAATATGGTAGGAGAGCAAGGAAGGTGTTTTTATGTCTAACTAAAGCTGGCTAAGGGGATTTTTCCAGATTCTATGTCTGCACTATGGCTAGTGAGTGCGCATTTAGTATGACAAAGAAGCTTGATATCTGACTAGAAGTTCAAGACTCACTTCGTGGCAATAGAAGTTTGTGTGGCAATCAAAGTTAGACGGCGAGGCGGAGAAAAGGATGCAAGATAAAAGATGAACTTATGGAATTGTACAAAAGACATGTTTGATGACTTGAGTGACATCGAATAAGACATCAACAAATAAAGAAAACGAAGGAGCGGAAGAAAGAAGATAAGAATGATTTGCTCTATTCGAGGAAGATGAGTTAGATCAAGAATGAACTTGTACTTCTTTAATTTATTATGTTGTTGATGTAAGCCTGCGCCGTCAGTATAAAATGTGAGCGGCTTAATAAAAAAAATAAGTTTATATTTTTCATTTCATATTTATGATTATCTTATTGTAAAGTTTTCAATAAAATGGTCAAAGCGGGCGTCCTCCTTGACGGATGTCCATTTACATATACTTCGAACGGACGTCCACCTTGTTGAAAGCGAATATCGCTGTTAGAAATCGATTGTCTGATAAGCCCGAAGAAGGGCGTCCGTTTTGGTTCGGACATCCGCGAATTATATTATGCTTCCAAAGCGGGCGTCCGATAACTAAAAGCGGGCGTCTGCATGCAGAGAAGTCGGTGGACCGGTTAATTTTTAGCGGATGTCCGTTAGCGAAATGAACATCCGTTTAATCTGATTTTAGGCCATATAAATTGCTCGAGCCACTAATCGAGGATTCATTGTCTTCATTTGCAAGCGATTCCAACAGCACAATTTCATCTTTTATCTCTACTTCTACTGGCTTCATCTTTTCCTAAATTTAAGTATGCAAAGTGTTCTATAACACTCCAAAGAACACATTTTCACGTTTCACAATTTGCTAATGGTCTTAATTGTCCCGCAGTAGAAGAGAAGGCTGCTCGCGACAAGGTGAGGAGAAAGAGGCAAAAGAATAGGGAGGAGGAAAGAAGCAAAGGAAGGAAGGAGTCTCAGCTGCCACCGCCACCCATTCAGGGCCACCGAGGCTCAGCAGGTTGTAAGAAAGATCCAGCTTTGGTATGTATGTTGATGAAAAAGAACTTGAGAATGCAAATGCCATTGTTGGTTTGAATTTTCATAATTATGGTACCGGAATTAGTCGGAGAATTTTATATGCATAGCAGGTGGATGCAAATGGATTAGGTTACTTGGTATGTTCATGGTAAAAGGCATTTTTAGATTATCATATGATGACTCAAGAATTTGGAATTGAGATTATAATGACCATTTTTAGCCTCCTAGAAATTGGGTTTAAATTGTCCATTTACTCCCGAGGATGAAGCAAGCCGCTATTTAAATGATAGAATGTGTGATGATGAGAAAAAAGGCTTGGAGGCATACAATGGCCGGTCAACAAAAGCTAGCTAAAGATATTTTGATCATCTTCAAGCAACGTCAATCGGTAGTGTCATTAAATACCTTAATCCGCATATGCTTTATTGAATGAGAGAAGATCAACTTACCTAGATTGATTATTAAAAATATGGATAGGAAGTAAGGAAAATCGTTCTTTCCGTATGGTACATATTGATATCAATTTCTTGATAAATGGCCGGGGTGAATGTGAATAATGAAATGCTGGTGTGAGTTAGAGCACAAAAGACTGAGGAGCAATGCTTGACCAACCAAGAAATATATTGGTGGAAAGATGAAATGTAGTCAAAATGGGAGGTGTGTGAATTGTATGAGGATGTCATGAACGACATTTGGGAACAAAATGGGTGTAGCGAGGATGAATGGCTGAATCCCCCTGGAGAGATCCGTTCCCCTCGTATTCGAGGTCCTAGTGTAGCTACTTCGTCTTCTCGTCCTATGTGTGACCATGATTCTAGTCCTATGAGTGACCATGAGATGTTGTTGGATATGTACAAAGGTACGAATGCAATGTATTCTATATTGATTAAATTATATACACCCCGTCTTATTTTTTTGTGAATATTGAAATATGTAGGTTGGAAGAATATGCAACTTGGAATCTCACGAGGAGGATTGAAGATCGTTTGGATTCCTTGATTGTCATCATGGCTGGAATTGAAAAAGTGATATATGAGGGTGTATCCAGGGTATCACGTCGGCCGATCTTGCGGCGCGAATCCCCGAGATATGATAGATGAAGGCAGAATAATGTTCTATGTTTTTTATTTTCTTTTTTATAAATGAACCTTAGTTTATTTTGTTTTATAGATGTATGAACTTTGGTTAGTTTAATGTTTATGGTTGTTTTTATTCTATGAATGTTAAAGCTGTGATTCGGATAATTTTGAAGTTTGTTTTATGATTTTGTTATATTTTGATTTAGATATTTGTGGTTTTTTATTTATTTATGTGTGTGAAAGTTTTTTTATTTGCAATATAGTGTAATAGGTATGACTTGTGATGGATAAAGCTATTCTTTCTGAATCGGACGTCTACTTGATCCAACTTGGGCGTCCGCTTGGGGTTCGTTGGGTAGGCGAGGTCGGGTTCGTTTGACACACTGAATTTACTGTGCCGATGGGCGGAGTAGGCCTCAATAATTCTCGGTGTGCGTCGCGTTCGTACTAGAAAACACCGTTAGATGGACATGGACATGGGCGTTCGATTCGGTACTTAGCGGGCGTGTGCCGTCCGGCCCACTTAGTTTGCGCGTCTAATTAGACCCACTTGAAACTATCATTAACTTGAACACAGGCTATCATATCAAATTGCAAAATGGATTAAGAACATAATCATAGTTTGTGTATTTGAATTTGTAAATACAAGAAGCTTCAGTGTAGACTATATACTACATATAGGCGTCGGTCGAAGCAGACCGAAAATATATGGTAAAGTCGAAGCGGGCGAAATGATCCGGGTCGAGGCAGGTGGCGAAAAATATAGTTCAGGCGGTAACGGGCGAGAAAATATGAATCGCAATCGAAAGCGGGCGAAAATATGAGTAAAGTCGAAGCAGGCGGAAAATATGTTACGGGTCAAAGCGGGCGAAATTATATTTACCCATTACGGCGTCAATTTTGCTGGAATCCTCGCTCGATACGCCCGAGACACGTATGTAGTTACTTAGCGGAAATAGCGGATACGAGGAATCGCGGGAATACAAAGCGACACAAAAAAGCGATTACTTTGATAATAAACAAACCAAGCGAGGAGTCAACAAATTCCAAAAATTAAAAACAAATAGAGATGTACTACACGACTATGGGAGCAATGCCAACAAATTTCAAGTCAATCCGGCATTCCGATGGCAGGGAAACAAATCGGCCAAAATCAGCGACACACAAAATGGAATTTTTGATATCGACATTTAAAAATTCTTGGAATTACGGGTTATACTACAATTAAACCTTAATATTTTGCATGAGAAAGTGTTACAAATATACACTCAAGAACATCCCGCAGAAAAATTTCGAATCTTTACACAAAAGAAGGTACGAAGAGCGAGAATCCATGAGTACACGAAATCAAAACAAAAGAAGCAAAATTCATTATTTTTGAACCCGCGTAGTTAAAAATTTGGTTTCATAAAGAATTTTGCTTCTTTAACTCTAACCTATATGGTTGAAAAGTATCTTTAGAGAAAAAGGGGAAGAATGTTATTCGGTTATTCTCACGTTCCTACAAGATGAAAAGCCATGAGAGAACACAAAGAGATTTTTTTCTCTTTCCTACCTAAGAAGGAATCGGCTATGAGGGAATAGAGGAGGAGAAAGAATTTTGCTTCTACAACATGAGACCAACTAATGCAAGAAATAAATAGAAGAGGTTAGGTCAAACTTGGATTATGCAACCAAGAGAGGCAGTCACCCAATACTAAAGGCCGAACCCCGTGGGGCTTACAAGGCCATATTTCATTGCATCCCATCTGAGACCAAGATTGGAATGCACTATTCTGGGTCATTAGATGCCTTTGCCTTTCGAGCAGCGTGAAATAATTTAGAAGTTGCTCATTATTTTTCTTATAATAGCATAAAAATAAAGTAATATACATTTATTGTGACTATAAATCATAATAAAACTATATCCATGGAAAAATAAATGATCCATGCACCCGATGGATCGAAAAATCAGAAAAAAGGAAGAAGCGGCGTCAAACCCGATGTACTAAATTCGCGTCAGAAAATATCCTAGGAAGATTATTAATTTCTTAAATTAGAAATTAAATGATCTTTGCGATTATACTGACAAAGGCCAAAATAATATCGGGATGCGGGAGATGCTTGTAGAAAATCAAGACGAGCGAGAATCCGGCCAGCTAAATCCTAAGCTGGCGGAGCAGCTCGTCGAACCACCCAGAGCAACACACTGCGTATGTGCGAGTTCGAGGGGCGTTGTAGACGATCGAGATTTTATTAATAAAATTCATTTTATGAATTTATTAATTGGATGTGTTACCACCACGTCACAGTATACGTATTGATTAGGGTTTGGTAGAAATAATAGGGTTTTACGGAAGCGAGGACCTAATATTAAAGTTAGGTTAAAGTTAGGGTTTCGTCAAATAGAGCCTAACTGTAAAACCTAGAATAGAGTTTCAGAAAGATCACGGGGCTTAAATGAAGATTCAAAAGAAAATATATCGGGGTGTCTGAGAGAAATTCATCTCTTGGCCCCAAAATGCCCTCAAATAGGCGCATATAGGGTTACTTGAAAACTCACGGAATCTCAAGGATCCCAGCAGTCGGGATCTTTGCGCCGAGATCAGCGGTTAAAGATGTGATCAGAGGCGAAAATAAACCGGCTTTATCAGTCGAGGCCCAAACATATAAATACCCCCACAATTTTCAAAAATCACATCTCGGAGAGAAGGCCAAGAAAAGGCGGAGAGAAAGAAGCGGAAAAATACACGAAGATCCGGTTGCGGGGAAGCTCTGCCATTGCTGACCCCTGCCTCAAATCCGGGCTACGAGGAAACCTTTGTTAAAGCCACATGCACCGAATCCATATTGCGAGAGGATCGCTGCTTGAAGCCCCTACGCTTTTAATCCATATTTGCGGGAATCATGACTGCTGAAGCCCACACACACAAAATCCATATTCACGAGGAATTGTGCTAAAACTGTACCTCAAATCAGCTGAAACAAACTGCTTTGAAGCCCTACACACAAAATCGAGGCTGCGGGGAAAAAGCGGCTGCTAAAGCCCGTGTACCTCAATCTGACTATAGGAATCAACGGCGCTAAGGGCCACATGCACCAAATCCAAGGCTGCGGGAAGTCTGTTTCTTTGAAGCCCTGCTTACATCAAATTCGGGAGAAAATTTGAAGCCATCTCCTACATCGAAACAGAGCGCCTAGAACAAGTCACCGGGAGGCCCAAGGCGAGGCAGGCGCTAAAGCCTGCATTGCTAAAAAGTGAACCCGGCTCAAGCTACACGGGTTCATCCAAGTCCCTCCCCAGTCAAGTCCAGCGGGCAGCATCCTCACACGGGCGACATCGGCCCAGTCGGAGTCCAACGGGCAGCATCCTGTGGGCGACATCCGGCGGTCCAACATCCTACGGTCCGAGTCCCGGCGGGCGGCGTCCTGCAGGCGACATCCGATGGTCGAGACATAGATTCAAGTCAAGACAAAGCGATCAAGTCCATACAACCATGGGATCACTTGTTCTTTAAAAGCGCCCGATTCGGACCAAATCAACTTCAAGACCAAGACTTCGTTCCAAACCACATCCGGGACATATCAACTCAAATCGCTTGACTCGGAATTCATTCAAGGTGAGATTATTTGAAGGCGTGTTCAATACGTAGGAGAATCCTAGGCGATAGTCGGACCCCAATCTGTTTGATAAATTTGCCAACCCGTACCAATGGAAGATTTCCCCAAATGGGTTTTATTATTATTCGGGAGGCGCATATAAATAATAAAATCTTCTTGTGATCTGACCATCTATAGTGTTTGTTTTTACTCACAGGTTTTGATATTTACAATTTTGGTCATTTTATTATTTTTGCTTAAGTTTTTATTTTTACAATCTTAGTCATTTTATTTGTAGCTAAAGTTGTGATTGTTACCATTTTTATACGTTTATACACTGAGTGTCTCCGGAGGTGTTGGGTATGGTTTTGTTTCGGAGTTACGGAATTTGTGGAGTTAGTGTTGGAGATGGTTGGTTTGGAATGGTGTGGAGTGTAAGCGCTAGAAAGATTTTTATTATTTATAAGTTTGTGCTAATACAATAAATCTGTTGTACATGTGAAACCTAAACACGTGAACAACTCTGGATGATTCGGAAGAGCATTACACTTAAGGAAATAAACTTGGATAACAGAAATGCAGGTTTAGAGTCTTCTTTCTTTGAGGGAGTAATTAATTACTACCCTTTTTAGGTAGGTAATTGATGTGACTTTTCTTGAAGAAAAATGATTCTCCTCAAGTTTATTGTAAAACCTATAAATACCTTCTTTTTGTATAGTATTTTTGTGTGTGTGGAAACACACTTTGATGATAGTTGGAAATCAACTTTGTAGTTTAGAACTAAAGGAGAGTTTGACAGCCCAATTAGAAGTGCTTAGAGGAGTTTATTATAATTTTTGGTGAAGTTGTGAAAAAAGTCATGAGTGAAGTTGTCGTACCGCTGATAGTCTTGGATGTACGCTTTTCGCGTTGAAATTAGCAGGATAAAATCATTGTGTTGTTTAATTTCCATTTACTTTTTTTGTTGTCATGTCTGATTAGTATATGTGTTTGTTTCATTCGTCCTGAAGTGAGATCTGAGTTATTATCAAACAATAGGATTGTCAATAATGGTGTGATTCTATTAATTGGTATCGAGGAGGTTGGTTGTAAGTTTGGTGGATCTTTGGATACCTATCAATTGGTATCAGCAGTTTGATAGTTGGGCAGCTATTGGAGGCTTTATGACTAGGTTGAAAGGTATTTGATGAAAGGATGTTATTAGCCGTTCTTGTGTAGTACTAATGGTGGAAGATAGAGATTGACTCACGAGTGTGTTTTACGGAGCGTCAGGGGTTGTCTTGGAATTTCTTGGAAGAAGCATCATGAAGATGAAGGTCCATGGAGATTTTGTGATATGGGTGATGTGAAACTAAATCACGCGTTGCTCAAACAGGAACATCTTGTCGGAAAGAGTCATCTGGAAGATGAGAGGATCTTGGAGGAAATTTGTGACATAGGTGATGTGGTTTGATGATGATGGCTTGGAAGTGAGGATCGGTGTCACGGACTCTGGAGAGATGGGGAGTACGGGTTGTTGCTTTCGAGGGTCCAAGGTTATGAACTGTGCAAGGTTACCGGATTATAATATGAATCATCGAGATTTAATTGGGCATGATTAAAAAGTCGTTGTGAAGTGTTTTACTTACCTCCAAGGGTACTGCTTGAAAAAATGAGATATTACGATCAAACATGAAGGTCAATAGATGGATGATGAGTTGTAAACCTGAGAGGAAAATAAGAAGAAATTCATTGATGACCAGTAATTTGGAGGAGGAGTTATTCCAGGTGCAGGATGAAGAATCAGGATTCTTGAGGAAGCGAGCATGGTGATGATAATTTGAATGTAATTTGAAATTCCAACATAAGTAAATATTTTGGCTATGTCTCTTCGATAGTCTAGTTGGTAGCATTCAAGGTTGCGGGATTGGTGAAAATGCGGCTGAAGTCAGGGATCAACCGATTAGGGTGCAGCGATGATGAACTCGGGTAAAGGCTGATCACCGAGATTAAAGATTGAAGATGGTGATCGAGTTTAGTCTTCAAGTGGGAGATTGTTGTCGTGCTTGAATCTAAATGCACGTGAAGGTGGATGATTCTTAAAGGAAACGTACACTTACGGAAATACTTGGAGAACAAAGAAGAGGTTCACAGAGTCTTTTTTCTTGAGGGTAATTAACTCAAGTAATTCCTTATAGGTTTATTTGTGGTTAGAACATACTAAATACCATACTTTTGTGTAGTATTTTGTGTGTGTGAAACACACCCCAATAGTAGTTGGAAATCTGACCTTGTAGGTTAGAATAAAGGATAGTTTATTCTTGTTCTTAAATTATGAGAGTTTATAATTCTTGGTGAGGTTGTGAAAAGAAGTCATGAGTGTGATTAAAATATCTGAAGACTTGCTGAAATTTTCATTGAAGAAATACTATTTTAGGTTGTTTTTATGTTAAGTGCTTTGAGGCGGTTTTTTTTATTGTATTTTTTTATTGTTGTTGTAAAGGAGGTGTGTCTTTTGGATGAACATAATGAGGTATTTACAAGCTTCGGACTTCTTCTTATTGGTTGATCCATGATCCATGAATGATATTAGCCATTGATTTTGAGGGTAAGATATGGGCCCGTCGGATATTTAATGATAAAATAATAATAACTTGTTTTGCCAGATTTGCTAATCACAGCGACCACTTTATTTCTTTATTTGCAAGCATATAGTTTACGCTAATCCTTTACCATTTTATCAGGCCGCCATTTTAAGTTTTGTTTGTCACGAAAATCAAGTTTTCAGGAACATAACAATTTATTATTTTAATCCTAGTAAATTAGGAATTTTAACATTTTAATGCCATAATAAACAGAGATGTATAATTAGGTTTTAATTAATGATAAAACCTAATTTCACCACTTTAATTAATTTCATGTGGCTAAAATATCGGGAACCATAATTTACATATTATAGAATTTTAATTGGAGGCTGTTCCGAGCTACTAATCGGCATGTTATTGTGCGATTAGTCTTTATTTAATTATTTTAATTAATCCCAATAAATTAAATTAAATTAAAATAATTAATAATATTCGATTGTCTACCGTATTTCGACCACAGGCATCGTCGGGAGTTGAGCTTGGATGATGCCCAGAATTGTTATGTAATCCATCCTTGGAGTAATCGACCTTGAAGTGATACCTTGGTAGTATTCTACTCGGTATTTGACTTGGGTAGTTGTTTGGGAACATAGAGAGTGTTAGCTATGGGTGAATAAGGACAAAGAGGTCGTTGACATTTTTAAACTTATACAAATTTAATACCAAGTTTAACATTAATTCGGCGTTAATTTGTAAACAAATACGGAATGAGCTAAAATAATATTAACACCCTCAAATGGGCCACTAGATAAAGATAAAACAATAAAATGATCTAGCAATCATTATGTGCAATAAACATCAAAACTCATTTTGTCAATGTAACATTAGCTAAATTCTAAACATAATGATTAAGTCAATTAAGCTGGCTATTGATCAATCCTATCAATCTAATAAAAACATATCACAATTCATTACATAGATATACTAGGTGAGTTTAAGATATTTTAGATAGCAAGTTTAATTATGATTTGATATCGATGCGGAAGATAACAATTCAGATCATTAGTCAAATCGAACTATCCTAATCATGAGCAATGAATTACAAAACTGACATAGGATATTGATTATAGTTTGACTAAACTTGTTCTCGATGTTTCAAGTGAATTCAATTATGTTTGAGCATATTCAGAAATTGGCGCATAAACTAACACATATAATAGAATCCTAGCATTTCTATCACAAAATATAATATCAACAATAAGATAAAGAGTTGAGGATAAAGGAATACCTGACCACGGTGTTTAGCAGGCTTGGCCCGAACTGGTGCTCGACCATGGCTTTTGACATTGGGATTTGAAAAGTAATCCGTATATATTAGCATCGAAGTAACTCCTCATGGCGTACAAATAAGCTACTCAATATATGCCATCTAAGCTAAACCACTAGACCACTAAGCTCGCCTCTAGGCAGCCACCGAAACCACTTTGACAGAAGAATCCTTGACGTCAAAGGTCTGCATGACTAACCGACAAGCGTTCTGGATTATACACTTAGAACCTTACAAGCAAATCTAAGCTAGGGAATCATCCCTCAATTAGGAGACTTAACTCCTCAACTACAAGAACTCTTTGTCTATTGTTTGAGCCTTAGCTCACAACCTCGACAATCATCTCAATTCCTAATTTGAGTAAGCCTCGCAGCTCACCGAGACCACTTAGTCCTGCAGTCTAGGCCTAATCAACTAATCTAAGAGACATCTCAATCACTTGAAGATGTTACAAGTTCTCCTTTTTACAATTGCTCCATATGAGCGGATAAGAGAAAATATTACAAACGTAATTTAACTCCTTACAATTATTAGATATGAACTTGAAGCTTGTTGAACTCTTTGTTGAGTAGATATGAACTTTGAAGCTCTTGAACTTCCATTTGGGCATTCATCAAATACCTTGAATACTCTTTGTTTCCCATTCTCATTTCAAAGTTTAGGCTCGACAGACTTCATCTCTTTGATAATCTATTAAAGCTCACATGTTTGAGAGATTTGTATTTCAGGTGAAATAAGTATAAAAACGTTTAGGATTAATTGGGAAGAGTTGGGGAAGAAGAGGGAAGAGTTGGGGATTTTATGGGGAAGAAATTGGAGGTCAAACGGTAAAAAACGGACATATTTCGGACCTTGGCTCGATGCTGACTAAATGAGGCCGAAAGAGGGCCATTGAAACTCTTGAAAACAAAGCTTACGCTCAAATTTCACACATGCTTGGCTGCGTAACAGCTCTGCAAGGGCGATTGGTCACCTTGGCGGCCCGACTTAAAAACTCATTTCCGGCCGTTTATAACTCCGATTTTGTGATTCAAAAAAGCATTTTAAATATGTTTAAAACCATTGATGAAAATGATATAAAATCACAGTTTATAAATATTAAGATTTTCAAAATATTTTTTTGACAAACTTGTTCTTAAAACATAGAAATAGTTAAGTTCTTTTGTGAAATGATTTGAAAATATCTCCCCAATCGAACTTCAATCAAGATGAAAGGAAAGTAAAAAAGTAAGATTTAAGCCATAAATTTTACCTAATCTTTGGCTTGCATCGATACTTTCGTTTCTTTCGATCTTGATTCTTACGTTAGATCTTAACTTTTTGAGTCGTTTCTTGACGGTAAAATGATCGACTCTTAACACATCTCATTACCACTTTGAAACTTTGTATGGTTGATTCTTCTTTTTATATCACCATACTCATGTTTTGGCATTGTATTTTCACTTTGGAGCTCATGACATTTCTTCGTTGTCTTGATGCCTTGATGCTAACATTTGATATCGATATCAGCTTTTCGTCCGACAAGCCTTTACAGCATTACCTGAAATAAATAAATTAAGCACATATATTATATCATAAATCAATGTTTAAAGACATCATTAAAACAAGGTGTACGGACACATAGTCTAGTCGTACGGACACATAGTCCAGCATAGAGTTTTTTGAGGTTATATGACCAGACAGAACTTCAATTTTGCCTCATTACCTATTAGGATCAAGTCAAGCGTAGTTTCAAGAGGTGGATGTTTTAGACTCTCCTCTAGGAGTGTTATAGGTCTTTTTATGCTCTTACCAAAGGTGGTGAGGAGGTTGGCCTCGTGTCATGGGAGATGTTAAGCAGTTTGAAGGCTGTATAAAGGAGAATGGAGGCAGTTTACTCTACCGTATCAAAGAGAATGGAGACATTTTTTCAGCACCTCACATATCAAGGAGAATGGAGATGGTTATTCTCTTGTCAAGGGAGATTTGTAAGGCGTTCAGGCTCGTATCAAGGAAGCGGTAGGATTTATCCTCACATCTGAGGAGGCGTTATCATTCTTCGGTGGCTTTGTGAGGGCAAGTGTCATCTTGAATAAGCAGGAGTTGTACACTTGGTACTTGCCCCCATTTGGATGTTGAGGTTGTGGCACGGTGCATATTTTGTATGCGGCAAGTATGTGGACCAATACATGGTATGCTTGGCTTGTTACTTGATATTTTGAGAGAATAAATCTTTTTCTTTTGTGTGTTTGTGCGACCTCTGGAAGACCGATTTATGGTTCTTTGTTCAATTTGGTTGAGTCTTTGATCTTGCCCATTTTATGTTGGTCCTCAACATCTTCGATTTGTTGAAATTGCTTTAGGCCTTGGGGCCTTGTCTTGCACTTATTAGATCATTGATTCGTAACCTCACGTATAGCATGGAAGCTTACAGGCTTTCAACATGGGAGTTATCGAGTAGCTTCTCCATAATTTCTTTTTTATCTTCGTGTCCTTATGTGTTTTTGCTACAATGGTAGCATGATTTCACGACAACATTGTCTTATGAATGATATGGTCCTTTGATCAAATCAGACCCATCCCTTTTCTTTGGTGAAACACTTTTACTGTGAGGATCCTCTGCACCTAATAAACCTTCCATTGTGCCTCCTTTTTCTTATTGGTCCACCTCACCCCACTTAATTATTCCTAACTAATTAATTATCCATTATTATTATTTGTTTTTGGTGTAAAACATAATAATAAAACTAAAATACACAATTAATAAATGTTATTTATCATCAATCTCCTTAAAGATCGTCTTCCTCTATTCTCCTCTGCCATGGCGTTTTACCCAAAAAAAAATTCACAATCGTTCTTTTTTCCTTTCAAATATATTTTATGTATGATCTTTTCAATAGAATTCACATGGATTAGATGAGAAAGATCATCTTGCTGATTAATTGAATAATCAAAGGTAACTAACGGCGAGAAAAATAAGTTTTATATATTTTTGGATAAACAACATATATAGTTAATTTTTTTTTTACTCAACCGATAGAAGGGAAACATACAACCGATAACATACTGAAATTAAATTCGAAACTAAAGAAAGGGAGTCTAAGCTCCAAAAGAAACAACCGTCTTCTAAACTTATTTGCTACACATAATGCGCCGTATCCACCGGATATGACTCCAATTCACGTAGTGATGTAACCGTCGAAATCACGGAGATAGGTCTTTGGAAAGCTTAAAGCGGCGCCGAAGTAGAGGAAGTATGTGTAATAATACTCCTACGTACCAAAAATCGAACTTCATAACACCACAATTTGGAAAGACTGGCCAGTAACCGCTAGTCTAGGAATAAGCTAGGAGACTTATATATAATCATCCTATAGAAATGAATGGTAGATAAAGTAGAGTATTTCATTCATCAACTATTGTATACTCTATATATTTGTGATCTTCCCATGTGAATTTGGGTAGCTCTAAAGTCAAAGGTCCCTCCCTCCCCAATTCCTTCGTCGTTATATATTTGTTCATTTTTCAAACTTATGGTGAATTCACTATACAAAATATTTTTTTGTTTATTTGCATATGTTTATAGTTTTTATTTTATTTTTTTGTAACATTCGATCTTATGATATTAGAATTGATTATATAAAATATCAATTATGTAACCATTTACTCTTAAAATTAAATATAACACGATATGATTTTATAATTTTCTATTTTTGTAAAGATAAGATTTGATTTTATAATATTTTATTTTTGTAAGTAGGTACATTATTTTTAATATAATTTAACTTTAGAACCTTCTATCTACGTAAGTAGAACTCTATAAATTATTACAATTTTTAATTGCATCTATCACGACAAGTCAAGTTTCATTTTCTGAAAGAAAAAAACTCATCTAAAATAGTACATTGTCAATCTCAATGATGGCCTCAAGTAAAGTTCGACTCTCGCCCATGTTATTAGTGATTCTTCTCGTCTTATTGATTCAAGATCGTTGTAAGTCTAATCTTTCTATTTATAAATTTGAATTATATTATTTAGCTCTTTCAATTTACGATATTCTTTCAAATAGGCCATATAACGGGAAGTAACGAGATAAAAGATGTTGGTCCAAATATTCAAGAATTTTCGAGCACATCGATCCATATACCAACATTAACATCCATAAAACAAAAGAGTGTGAGTTGAGGAATGACCACTGTGTTGAATCTCCATGCTTTTGTCGAATTTGTAACTATGGGGATGAAGAATGTTTTGGGACTAAACAACTGTGCGAAAAAGGCTGCATTGAAGCTTTGCAAAACTGAGCTTCTTGTTGTAATATTTTTATAATAACAATATTTTCTATTTTTAATTAGTACGTACTAGTCATTTGAGCAGAATCTAATATGTGTAAATTAAATTAAATATATAAAACTAATTATATAGATGATAAAATTATAAAAAAAAGGAATGAATCGGTAAATAAAATATTTAAATTAAATTGATTTAATAATATAGTATAACACAAATGTTTAGAATAATTCATAACTGGTTAATTTCTAGAGAGAGTTAATTTTGGTTCTTATTACTCATAAACAAAACACATTTAAAGCTTCCATTTCGAAATATTTGGATTAGGAATGGAAGTTTTAGATATTGAAATTTAGAGAGAATAATAAAAAGTGAGAATAATGAAATGAAATTAAATAATTTCAATCGAACAAACCTTAAACATCGAACTTGAAATTCAGAGATTTGCTCGAAACCAGGAACTCGCTAACAATTCAGCACCTAAACTACTTTAATTGATTTGGTTTTATCTTGTTTATTTTCATTTTTGAACGTAAAAGTTTAAGGTTTATGAATTTTTTACCCCTATAACTAATTCTATTAAATCTATAACAGATTTTGACTAAAGAGTAATTTAAAGTGTAATTAGAAAAAAGATTGAATGATCAGGGCAAAATCTAACTCTCTCAAGTTTGGGCTGCAACTTGAAATTCACGAATTAAGCCTTATTCAAATGGCTTCTGAATACATAAGAGATCAAACAAAATACATGATCCGAAATATATTTTATCTGGTAGCAGATATTAAATGTGTCATCACATGTTAGGTGCTCCTAAACAAGAAACTTTATTTTTACAACACTATATTTTATGTGTTTTGAAATAGATAAATATGAAGATCAATATGGGGATGTAGTGAGGATCTCGTTGTGACAAGTTTTCTCATATGGATAAGGAAGACCAATTTTCTTAATCTCTGAACGGTCAAAATACCAATCTCCAACAGAACGTGATATTCCCTATAAAATTTTGCCAACCATAATTTTTAGTACGAATATTAATTCTTAAACAAAACGAAACATGATTATCATTTTTCATTTAATTGCCATAAAGTAGTACAAATTTGAGGTGGATTTTCATATATTGAGTCATACCTTATTATCGATCATTGGGGGTTTCTTAGAAAGCCATGTGACCTGCTTATCTGATTGAGTGTGTGCGAAACATGAATTTATAAATAGACCATTTTGTCTTTTAGCTCCAAAGCCTTGGACAGCTTTCACCATTTCATTTCTAAATTCTGAAAAATATATAAAGTGACTTCCTAATTTGATCGGAGATAAAAAAGCAAACAATATTATTAACAAGTGAAGAATATTAAAATTCTAATGGCATAAAACTCACTTTGAAAAATCTTAATTTGTGATGATGAACAGTTTGCAAAGTTTAACTTGCAACCGTTCCATTTGCCTTCAGGATCTGATACATTTGGAGCTATACCAGCTTGAATCTACACATAAAAGATAGGTCAAAATACAATCATGAAAAATGTGCAGATCTTGTGACAACAAAGTTATTTATTAATTACCTGGGCCGTATCATACGCAGCATTAAGAATAAACAAAGGAGTTTTTACGTAGTTAATTAGATTCTGCGGGAAGAAACACTGTAGAAAAAAATATTTAGAACCACATAAAATTAGAAAATAAGCGATAGATGTGATAAAAAACAAACAAATTTTGTTTAGAATAAGCCAACATTATTCCTAAATATGTAATATTATCCCATATGTTGGAATTTTTATATCGAACAAATTGGCAGCCATGTTAATGGACGGGAACCCGGAGATCCTAGTGATATTATTGGACCAGGAGATCTGAGATGTGCCGGACTATCAGTCCAATAAAATCGGATCATTAATTTGTCACTTTTTAATCGAGAACCTATTAGAGATATTATTAGATATTGTTGATATTATTGTATTAAATATATTATTGTGATTTGGTATTATTATGATTGATGTAATTATAGTAATTATTGTATTATTTATCTAGAATATGTGATTTTATCTATATTTATCATGATATCCAGATAGGTTCAATCAAAGCGACCTAACTAATTTTGCTTTTGCACTTCTTCTATTCTACTCGAATCTTCTTCCTTTTCATTCATATTTTTCTTCTTGTCTAATGTCTATTACTCTAGTCCAAAGAGTTGTGTCTTTTCTAATCTCGTTTGCAAAAAAAGAAAGAAAAAGGTTGCTGACATCAAATATGGCTAGGTTTATGTTTGCCTCCAGAATGTGGAAATTTCAACTAGGAGCTCATCATCTCTCCTATTAAGTCTAAAGACTATCTTTTATTTATTTTCTCTAACCTCTTATCTTTTTCTTACTTTTTTTCTTCCCAAATTCTATAGCTTTTTATGTTCTTCCATTTCTTCCCTCTTTATCTTTTATTATTTTCATACAACACTTCCCTCTTACCTTTTTATTATTTTTATACAACACGTATCAGTTCGGTACCAGGATATTTTTTTAACCCATATTGATAAATTGTATGTAATATTGAAGAATCAGTCTTGGTGATTACAATGAGGGGTCATCCCTTTATATACTACTCTATGAAACCCTACGGGCCTAATCCAATAACTATAACTATAATACAACTTGAACTCGGACTAAATAAATAATAAGACTCGGGCCTTAATACATATGTTATCGGTTCAGTTTCGATTTACCCGGTTTCCTTAACGGGAGGGTTCCGGGATATGCAAGAACTGGACGGATCCGGACGATAACACCACTATGTGATCCCCTCCAATTTTAAATTTTTATTACATTACAAAAAGTGAATTATTTTATCAAAATACAGTGATTGTCTCCCTCCATCAAAAACATTCTCTACACTATTCATTATAAGTCATTTTATATAAAAATATATTAATTGAATACAAAATAATAAATTTTTTATTTGAAATTAATTAACTCGTAATATGTTGGCGTTCGTATAATATGAGTTCGAGATCCGCCACTAAACAAACTTCACTATAATAAAATCTTATTTTGTAAAATTTCTTTTATTTATTCTCAACATTTTATGCTATAGAAAAAACACCTTAAACTTCAATGCTAGATTCCGCCTCTATCAAAGTTTCATGTCATCATAGGGTAAGAGGGGAACTAATAATAATGATCGTCTTTTAAAATTAATGTATGCGACTTACAAAAACTGGGTCAAAGCGGCTTGTACAACTACCGGGCAAAATGCTTTGAACTCCCTGTTGAATTGCACATATCAGAAATTAGGATAAGGATAGTCTATGCCCACCAGATACATCAACTACGAATTTTCAAATACCTGCAAGCTAACAACGCCGTAGACACGGCTCCTCATACTATGCCCACCAGATACATCAACCCTAATGAAAAAATAAATTTGAACTATAAAAAAAATACATTTTAAAACAATACTTGATTTTAGTAGCTATAACTAAATGATAATTGATTAGAGATTTACGTGTCCATGAATAGTCCACCATCGCTCAGACATTTTACTCTTGTGGTTCTTGAAAATAAGCTGCTGAATGCATCACAATGCAAAAGCACAGCTACACCACCAGCAGAGCCTCCCGAAAGAAGTGCCTGAGATACAATTTATGAGATTGTTTTGGGAGGACAAGATGGATTTATGAGAAGTGCCAAAAATATTACCTGATCGGCATGACGCATTCCCTTTGCCATTAGATCTTCGATAGCCGCTGCATATATGCGTTGGCCTCGAAACTGGAGCCCCGCTTTCTGGAGATAAATTTATTTCTTTAAGATTAGTTTTATTTATTTAATGACTTGATACTAGAATTTATGGGTCAATATGAAATTAATCCTAAAGAACTCCATAATGTATGTTAATACCTTATATTCACCATCCCCGGCAAAAGAGGCACCATCACAATAGCGGACATGTACCTTGTTCCAGTTTAAAAGAAATCCACAAAATGGGGCCAAATTGAAAGAAGATAATTGAAGGATATAAGACAGATGAAATTTTTCTAAAACCTGGATTTTCTTGAGCTTTATTGCTTAAAATTCCAACAAATTTATATTGTTTTGCCATGCGTCTAGACGATCCAAATTTAGTAAATTTACGGATAACGCATGATTTAATGTCATTACACCAACCTCATTACATTTGGAATAATATTAGATTCAGCTACATTTAATGAAATTTAATATTATTTAAAATGTGGCTATACGATGACCAAATCATGGTTATCACTGAGGCCGCAAATAACATGTCAAACTGTTGGAGCACAGCAATGCTCAGAAAATGGGCACAGAAAAAATACCGCTTCAGTCTGCACCTTTTCAGGCACGTCGCCAGCGCCCATAACGATGCCCAGATTTCAACGGGCAAGATACATGTCACCTGCTTTGCGGATGGCGAATAGGTGACCAGCTGCCCGATATAGGATGCAGGATTATTCATATTGACATAGAGCTGGTGTCAGTCATTAAATAGGCTCAAAACTTAATCTTAAAATTATCTCGGCAATTAGAAGTCTTAAGCGGCATGGTCTGGGCAAAGGTATCTGCATGCCGGCCGGCTATTTTTGGCACTTCTCCGTCTTGTCCTCGAAACAATCGCCATAAACCGCTAACCGAGGAGGCCTGGCGGTAATGGCAACCATTCGCAGCAGAACCCAAATAAAATATTGCGGCGTCATTTGGTGCAACTAAAATCAGTATTTTAAAATGTTTTTATAGTTCAAATTTATTTTTCATCAGAAGATTTCGATGTATCTGATGAGGAGGCGGCGTTGTTCGCTTACGTCATGAATTTAAAGCAAGGACCTCAAGACTTTAATAAATGTAGACAACTCATCCCCAATTTTACGGCGTGTGCTTGCGAGCGAAAGGTCGTGGTTTCAAAGTTTAATAAATCATGGGCTGGTCAACAAGGGAAGTTCAAAGCATTTTGCGCCAGGCCAGTGCAACTTGACCGGACTGGCAAGTCACGCTCCCGGTGGTAAAGACGATCGTGGCAGTTCCCCTATGATCAACATCGCTGATAGAGAATGGAGGCCATTGAAAACTGGAGGTGTTCTATAACGCAAAATGATAATGAAGAAACGCAAAATGGGTATTATAGTGAAGTTGTTTAGTGGCTGTCTGATAATTAATTTCAAATAAAACCACACAATTTTTATCACGCTTGTGATGTCAAAGGAATCTTTGTCATGCCGACCGAGGTAATATTTTTGACACTTCTCATAAATCGGTTTGTCCTCCCAAAACAATCTTTAGAAATTGAGTCGACTTGGATGTTTACAAATTTTTTTGTAAGCATCTTTAACTATTATTTGAGTAAATAAAGGTATTGATAAATATGATATTTTAATATTACTAGTAGAAAATCATTATTGATAAAATTTGATATTTCAATATTGTTGGGCATATTACAAATAAAATTTTGTAAAACCAAAAATTCATTTGAAATATAAGATCAATAACTTATGATCTAATAAAATCTTATTCTTATTTTTTTTTTTTAAGCATCAAAAGAAATAGCTTGTTAGAAGTCATTGTTTGGTGACCTAGAAAATAAGATACTCGGAGGGAATAAAACTCACAAACAATTTTCCTTACATCTCTAGAATGAAGATGAAAATGGAGGGTATAAAACTTACAAAGTGTGGTGTGGGTGGAAGCAGCAGGAACCAGCAAAGCAAAGCTGGTGATGAAGACGACAGCTAATCTGAATGGGGTAGTAAACAAAGGTTGGATGATGATAAGTTATAGTTACAAAATGAAAATTTGATAAGTAATAATGCTAGTATCGTTGTTCTAAATTTTGTTTTGAACATGAGTTTTGTATTCACGAAACATAGAAATGTTTCGGAAATTAGAAATGAGAAACGTTATGGAAACAATCTAAAACTACGAAAACATGTGGAGATATCCATCAAGCTGCATTGTAATCATAATCAAAACAATAACTTGACTAGGATGAAAGGAATAAAGAATTAGGACAAGTTAAAAAGAGATTTTAAATGTACCTGAAGAACCCAAGTAAGTTCGCTGCTGATTGTAGTAAGCTCCAGTGGATGCTGCTGCTGTGAGAACCTACAAAAGAGTAGACTCAACTTGGTTAAGTTGGTTATCTTTTATGTTGTCTGCCAATCAAAGTTTCAAGGATGTTTCCGTTTAATGTTTTGTGCCAACTGGATGTTACGTTTTGATGTTCCATTTCTTGCATTACCATTTCAATATTTGAATTACAAGAATGAGTAGACTTTGATTTCATAGTAAAAAAAATGTATTCCGTATTATCTTACTTTTTGATTCCGTCAATTTGATAATTTTTAATTTAAAATAAAAAATACACTCCTTTATCCCTAATCACATTTTGCATTTTATTAGTTGATTTTTTTGGTGCAGACTCATCAAATAACTGTAGATGTTAAATTAACATAAAATTAAGTGTAAGGTTTACACATTTAACTAAAAGTGTTTAGTTCATTCAAAACACTTTAAAATAAACCTAATGAAGTATTATATCGAATGATCAGTCAAATAATAATTTTTTGGGAGATTTTTTCTCTTCGTATCTTTTAATTTTTTTTTCCCTTTTATATATTAATTGTGTATCATAGTTAATTTTTTATTAAGTCTTATTTAGAACCACTTGATAGTTGAAATAATTTGGCGACAATAAATTACAAATAGAGTATAATCATTTTTTAGCTTACATTTGGCATTCATTATTACAAACTTCTAAAATGATCACAAATAATGGACACTCTTAAAATAAATTAACAATAATTTCTCAATTAACAAATTCAGAAATAGGAAACACGTACCAGCAAGTGGGGGTGTAAAAGAATGATACCTGTAGAAATCAAAGAAGAAACAAAATAAGGAGAAGAGAGGTGGTTGAAGTGTAAGTGTTTTAATATTCATGCTTGTCCACTTTAGCTCCGATTTATAAGCGTTCATTATATAATAGTCAACGTTACGCTTTTATCAATCATTAAACTCTATAATTTGAATCAAATCAGCATTTATACCATAAACAAAACCAACATCAACATCAAGATCTATAACCAACCTTATACTTTACAGCTTAAACTACAATCAGACAAAGTTCCCATGCATTCAGTTCAGCCCAAATCTTGAAACTCATTATCTAAATACCCAAATTCATCAAACAACTAACAGAAGTACAGAAATACATCATTATTTACAAACTATATCAACATATGATATGATGTCAATCATTAAACGCTTTTCAGTTTAATTTTTGTTGTATGCAAAACTCTAAAACATTAAACTTTATTAGTTAACGAGGATGGGACAACCTACCTACGGAATGTCGAAGTGGCGGCAGCGGTGGTGGTGGTGGTGGAGATGATATAGAACAACATAATGAGTGTCGAAATTGGTCCGGTGGTGATATGGAACAACCTATTGAGTGGCGAACTAGCTCCGGTTGTGGTGGTGGAGGAACAGGTAGTGGTGTAGGTGGACTTAGGGGTGGAAGTGGTGAAGGAGGTGGAGGTGGAGATGGTGGAATTAGCGGTGGAGGTGGTGGTGATGAGGTGGAGTTTCTTGTTTGCATACTCATAGAGGCTAGAGAAGACAATAAGGGCAACTTCAGCAACACAAAGAACAGACAACTCATAGGCCTTCTTAATAAGCAAACCATTTATGCGCTTGCAAAAGCTGACTTGCCTATTAGTTGTGTTATCATATTCTTGATTGTTATCAGGAAACTCCATCTTCAACGAAAGCTGAAATTAGCAAAACAAAGTTCAAAGAGAAAACAAGAATTGTAGTCAATGGTGGAGTAGTTTTTTTATCGAAACTATGAACAAGAAAGTAGAAATGGGGGGAGGGGAGAGAAAATATGATGATATGAGTAGTAAACAAGAAATTCTAGTTAAGCCAAGTAGCTAGAGAGGTCCGATACTTATGTGTTATGTGTAGAGGTGAAGTAGAAGAGTTTGCAGAAAATGGAATTGAGGAGTTGAAGTAGAGGTAGTTTTATAGATAAAATAGAACAAAGAAACAACCTCTATTATTTCAGCTTGCATGGTTTATGTAGCAAGATATGTGTATTGCATTTGTAGCTACCTAGGTAATAATGTTCTATTGGAGAAACAGAAAAAAGAGAGGTGAGGGTGTTCATCATGTCACATTCACATACCATCTTCATGAATCGTCCATTTCCCAAGTATGGAGAAAAAGGTTTACCAAAATTATGATAAGGGATTCTTTAGGAAAGTGACTACTAACGGGTTGGAAATTGGAATGAGACCCCTCTTCTCTTAATTCAATTTGCATCCAAAAGCTGTTATATGAATTATTTGAAGTAGAAGGGTAGTTTTTATAGATAAAAGAATAGACAAAGGAACCAGCCTACATTTTTTGTTAGATGATTAATTAAGCGTGAAAGCGTAATCATCTTGAATTACATGAATGCTCGTATATATATGTAAAATAAAGCATGCAAATTAATATTGACGTATACCAAAATTCAGAGGCGTGAATAGAATATCACCGGAGCGTTGTGTCAGGTAGAACTACTTGATTGAGAAAGAAGTTTCTCCTCTTTTTTATTACATAAATCTCTTTAGCTATGTATTTGATAAATATTTTGTACATACGATTAGATGGAGAATAGTATGCATATATATAAATAGAGGGAGGACCTTTCTTGAAATAACCCGGCCAGTTTAATTAATTAAAATGAGTGAGGTGGTAATTCGGCGTAATATAATAAAAGCGGGATTCAGGAAACGTAATATTCTCGAATAGCGGCTTAAATGATAAGGTAAAAAGTTAATTAGGAGGAGGAAAAGTTGATTACGATTTTACGTGCGGGTTTAAAAAATTATGTTAGATTAGCAATTGCTTGAAAGCGCATTTTTTATTAATAGACTTTTTTATTTTTTATAAGGTAATAAAAGAAAAGCCTTCAACCACTAACCAAAAAAAAACAATGCTCTTTTTTAAAGAACTGGATTTTCTCTTTCCTTTGATCCTCGACCTTTGTAAAATTCGAAAATATCTGCGTCTTCTTACCGTCTTCGTCGTTTAAAATTAATCTTCATCTTTTTGAGTTTTGGAGAATTTCAAAAATTTGAAAATTTAAGGTTTAGAATTTAATAACTGGGAGGTGATAAATTAAGATCTTTGTCTAGATTGGTCATTGTTAATGGAAAGAATTGAATTTTTTTAATTTATAATTTATTTAAATTTTATATAATTAAATTAAAATTCGAATTTTATGATAGATATGTTTAGATTTGAGATGTTTATGATTATAGATATAATAATAAAGTTTTCCAGTAATATATTCATGAGAAGAAATAGTTATTTTCCGGATTTTTAATTAATTTTATATATTATAATTTTCGGATTTTTTGAGGTATAAAATAAAATAAATTATAAATTTTGACTTTTTAAAAATAAAAATAATATTTTATTATGTTTATTACTGGATTTCAACCAACATATAATAATCTTGGAATTTTTGGAAAATATTGCTATTTTTTATTTATTTATTAACTAGAATGAAGATTTTTAATAAAAAGGTGAAATTTTTTATGATTATAAATTTAGAAACTGAATTTTATATTTTACTGCAGTATGGTCGGACTATAATCAAATATTAAATTTTTTGGAGTTCGTTTGAGTATTTATTTTGAATTATTGATGAGTAAATGACTAGTTTTGGGAGATTAAATTGAAATAAACCAAGTTTTTATACATAAAAATATAAAAATGATTTTATTAAATATATAGTACATTTTGGACCTACTTGGTAAAATATTAGAATTTTGGACCTATTATGATATTTACTTGATTTTTTATAAAATATTGAGGATTAAAATTTTAAATAGTTAGCTAACATTAGTTCAGCACAGATAATTCTTAAGAATACATTTAAAAGTAGGAGGAACACCTAGTTTGATTAAATAGATCACCGGAATATAATTAAGGTATGACTCTACAAAAGTATTGATGGAAAATGTAATCTTATTATATTATTTTTAGGAGTTGAACTTTGGATCAGGAGGTTGTTTTATTTCTTGTGGTACTAAGCGCATGTGAGGTTCTCTCACTGTGTTGGTTCCTTACATTTGCATGTTATGCGGATTGTAGATCTTTGCTTATGTAATATTCTTCTTTTATTTGTATTATTTCTTGTTATTGGTAGATGACATGTGTTAGGGGTGATATATTGCATTGATGATGCGGTATTGACTGCGAAATGTTTGATTATAATATGTAAGACGTGTAAACATGACTGTGATTTATTGTTGTGGGTGCTGTGGTTAATTGTGACATGTGAAACTGTGCTGTTGAACTTTTGGTGGAGTCATGTGTGGTCTCATGTAGTGGGTCTTGAATTGTGTGTTAGGGGTTGAGTCAGAATCAGCGTATGAGGAAACGATCGGTAATTATGGACGAGTGGAGTGTACCGCCCAGCAGGCGGAGTGGATATTTTTATGTTATGGATAATTGAGATACTTTATATATGTGTGACCTACGAGAGTCGTTATAGCACGTTGTGGGCATATGTGACCCTTTGGGTTGTTATAGCATATGTCGGTATTCGACTTGTGAAGCGTTGTTTTGGTTGGGATCATCGGGATGCAGAGTGTTTTGGTATTTTTGTTGGTGTTGGTGATTTTGTGGACCTTCGAGATTACGTGGGGCTTGTGTAATATGAAGGATATGAAAGTTACTTGTCATCTTGATGAAGCCTGGCAGAACACGTGTTACTTTCAAATCATGTATTCATTATATTTAGATCTTCGCGTTCTATTATTACTGCTATGAATATAAAGCTATCCAAATACTAAGTAGAGATGGCGTTATTATTTGTTTAGTGTTTTACTATTGACCCGAGCGCTAGTTTTTATATATATATATATATATATTCATGGGTGGGTTTCTACTTCTTGACTTCATTCAGATTATCAATGGAGTCACCGCTCCCGGCCGATAAGTTTCCCTTTGTGACTTAGAGCTGACCTCAAACTTTTCGGGTTGAGTAGTTGTTGTAGAGCCGGCTGTTGACCTTCTTGAACTCGTTGTTTATCCTTTAGGTGGCGAGGCGTGGTGGCTAGGGGATCTCAGTGATCATTTTATTTCACAATGTACTTCAGTTTTGTGATCGTGTTTACTCGGTTGTGGGTGATTTATATTATGGATGTATTGAGCAGCTCCTGTTTTTTTATAATACTCTTATGTATCGAATATGTGATGGTGATGTTGGGTTAGGTTTTCGCCACGATGATATCCCGTTGCGTATGGAACTATTTTCTACTTTTCTTGCTTAAAGCTGTTTTTTAAATCTAGTCTTTTTTTATTTTTATGAACTGGCCGACTCGGGTATCCATTTCTACTAACGGAGTCTAACCTCGGCGGCCGACTTCGTGAATTAGATTACATTTTCTACTATTCATCATAATTCTCATATTAACTATCCATCAAAGCTAATAGTGTAGAGATTTGTAACGATTGTAACGGTTTTGTAATATTAATATGATAATAAACATCCCACTAATAATCATATTAATGAGGAAGAATTAAAATGTGTTTGAAATAATAATAATAATATTATTACATTTGAAAATAATATTCTTACAATTTTAGCTTGTATGGTTTCTCTGGCAATATATGTGTACGTATTTGGTGAACACTAAGCATGTGTATTGACTGTTGATTAATTCATGGTTCATGTAATTGTTCCATATCGCAGGCGGTAAATAAGTTCAAGATCCTGATTTTCTTTTGTTGAGTTATTTTGAGCTGGTTACATTTGGCTGGTACCCAAGTAAATATCTCGAATATTATACCCGATGAAATTGATATGAGGGATGCATGTTTGTGTTAGACTGAAATGAGATAATGACTTATTTTAACAATGAATGAGAGCCTCAATACATCATTTTTATATCCATCACAATTCTATTTATGAAAACAATAACATACGAATGTCTTTAGTAGAAGTCAAAGCTAATAATGAATTAAAGAACTCATAACTATGATTATTAGATATGTGAGGAAACCTAACATGGGGGTACATTTCTTCTCTGAATTTATGGTGATTAAGTCCAACACAACTCGATGTTTAATAGGCTTCAATGTTACTTTAATCCACTTAATCACCATGTTTTATTAATCTATAAATCCAACACAATACAACTGACCACTAATTCATAGAGCAAAAGAGAAGTGACATGTCCACACATACCATCTTAATACGAAACACTAACTTTAAGCTAGTTATGAAGTGCTTATCTCAAACTTGTACCAAAAAAAATCATGTTTTTAGGTGATTGAATAAAAAGAAAGAAAACAACACTAAATTAGCAAAGAATGACCAACGAGTGGAAATTAAGAGTATGAGAAGAATTTCCAACAAACCATTTTAATCAGGTAAGTAATAAAGAATTCAACAAACCATGGATTGAACCATCTCACCCAACACTCAAATGAGGGATTAATTAATTAGTGATATTTATAAATTTTGCTACTCCACCGCTATTTTGTATTACAGAGTTGCCTTTTACGTGAGAATCAATTTATTCGTTAAGTCACGTATCCGACTTACACTCTTACATGCGAATACTAATAAATAATAAATGTACTAACTAGTATTATACTGTAATAATCTGTTGATAAGCTAGGCTCAAATTAGTGTAACGTAAAGTTTTGATAAATTATAGTGATGAATAAAGTACATGCTTCCCATCACAGAAATGCAATGATGAAGTACAAACTTCCCATATTCACATCGACACTTCATAACCTAAATTGTTTCAAAAGTATATAATAAGAAATTACGTCTTAGGTTGAAACAATATTAATATAGAGTAATAAAGTTTTCCAAAAAAGAGTAAACATGTCATAATTTTATATTGGTGCATACTAGTGATGTCTTAATCTTAGTCCTTGAAATTTAATCATACATGTCAAAACAAATAAATCAACCTCATGTAGCTTCAATAGCAAATATGATTAAACAAATCGATATTGGCACAAATGTTGAATTTATTTTTTGGTAACTTCTCATTTCACAAGGCTACTCAGGGTGGCTTGATTAGAAACATAATCCTTATGACTACTCAATTGACACAGGCCATGAAGCTGTTGATAAGCAATATAGCTAGAATACGATGAAATATGTTCGATTTCGATTTTAATATAAAAATCAAAATGCATCTTTGTTCCGTGTCTGAAACTTTTTAAATTCTATTAAACGTCAATACGAGATCTGAGAAATAATAATGAATAGGTAATAGATGATTCTCTCCCTATTATCTCTAGTGTCATACCCTTAATGGCTCAAATATATCAATTTGTTTATAACAATATGTGAAGAACTGCTACAAAATTAGCACACCCATCATTTCAATTCAAATAGAAAGATTCCCCAAAAAATTGATATAATTTTGAATCAATGATTTATTTAAATAAAAATATACAAAGTAATATATTTTGATCAATTGAATATCCAAACCTTAAAACTTAAAATTTGAATAAAAATAATACTTAGTATAATCAAATTTACTTTTTGTTAACTAATTAATCAAATCTTTTAATTAAAGAAAAAATAGTTGTTGGAAATAAATTTTCAAATTTTCATCTATAAACCGTTAAACCATATCGAACAACATTTACATTATTGTCTTCCCCAAACGTATATATTCACAAATCTTCAAGAGAAAAATCAAAAAAAAAAAGTTCAGGAAGAGGGCTTTTACAGTATTTTTATTCAGAAGAGTCCTCTCACCTATATCACCAAAAAAATCAACAACAAAAAAAACCATTTTTTTGTTTTTTGGTAAACATATATTATTCTTATGTCTGTTTTGATTTGAATTTATAGTTTTCTTGAACAAAAATCATTTCTTTTAATTTATAAATCAAAAAATCATATGATTCATAAATCTGATTTCAATTTTCGATTTTGATGCGTCGATTTAATGCAAAAAGGGGAGTAAAAAAACCTGATCCCATATCTCAAAATCAAGAAATGGATTCTTCATCAGTTGATTTTTAAACCAACACGCCCAAAAGTTGATTTTTATTAAATATATTTGCTTTATAATTATTTTTGCTATTTTTTGAGTAAAAATGGTGACTTTGATGATAGGAAAAGGTATGGGATTGTTATAGATGGTGGAAGTACAGGTACTAGGATTCATGTATTTAGTTATGATGTTTTTGAGGATGATGTTGGTGTATGAGTAGGCTGAGGAAAAGGGGGGTTCTTGATTTTTCTGGTAGTGGGTTCAAGTTTCAATTTTATAAAGTTTTATTGCTTGATGTGGTCTTTGGATTATTGTTATTTATCAATATGTATCAATTTTATAAAGTTTTATTGCTTGAGTGTACTTCTTTAGGTCTGAAAAACGAGCTAAATGCAATGTGGTGTTTGAATTACTGTTATTTATGTATATGTTTCGATTTGATAATGTTTTATTGCTTGAGTGTAATTCTTGAGGTTTGAAAAATGAGCTAAAAAGTATATATGATTGTGGTGAGTGCAATGTGATGTTTGAATTACTGTTATTTATGTATATGTTTCGATTTGGTAATGTTTTAGTGTAATTCCTGAGGTTTGGAAAATGAGCTAAGAAAGATATATGATGTGGGCTATGATGAAGGGGTATATGCTTGGGTTGTTGCTAACTATGCCCTTGGGACTCTTGGAGGTGATCCCCAACAAACAACTGGAATTATTGAACTTGGCGGGGCATCTATGCAGGTTTGGCTTCTTTTTTATTTGCTGATCCATTGGAAAATTGATTCTTGAATATACTTCATGTCTAGCTATAACAGCACATTCAGTGAGTTTTAATCCCAATTTTTATCATTTTCGTGAATGATGAGATTTCTATTTATATTCTCTAGCTTGCCCATGTACTAACTTCAATACTTAATCTTATTGCTTTGCGCCTTGGTTTGACAATTTATATTTCTTGGTTACTTTTCTATCAAATGAGGATATGCCAGCTGAATACTCTCGCAAGATCAGTTATGGAAATTTTACATACAATCTGTACAGTCACAGTTTGCTTTAATATGGCCAGGTAAGTCTTTATCGAAGTAGTTATTCAGTGAGTAGATGTCCAAAATATGTTTGCCCTGGATGTTATACTTGATGTCCTTACAAGACAATTTTACTTGAAAATCCATTCAACTCCTTGTCGTAGATACATGCTGTATTTTACATAAATTACTAAATTGATTTACTTCGGTGTTCCTTCACTGATATATTTTGTTGAGGCCATAAGGGATTATAGATTTGTTCCGAAGGACACAAAGAGGTGTTGGGTTAGAGTTATATTTCTTGATAGATAATTCAGAGTACTTAGTCCATACAATTGTTTGAAATTGCTCTATCGAGAGATAAATTATTACAGGAATTGGAATCAAAGTTAAATAAAGGAACATCCAGAAGGTTCATGAAACACCCACAATTGGTCGGGAACAACAAAAAATATTGCATTTCTTTAAGGTCCCATCCGTAAATTGCCCCTTTTCAATCCTGTGTCCTGTAACTCTGTTGACCAAACCTGTGAAAATAAACTGTCAGCAATAATGTTGACATTATGTAAACTTTCATTCTTGATCAAGAGTAGGGCTGTGAAGAGAGCTTCAATAAGGGAGACCCTTAGTGAGCTTCAATAAGGGGCCTTCGATGATGGTACAATGGTCGTGGAGATTCATCTAGATGAGCCAACTCGGGTTATTGTCATTGGAGTTAGAGTTATTTTGATGCTACGGGAGTTAAATTATCAGTTTTGAGATCTATTAAACATTTAGATCCCCAAGTATATTTCCAAATGAGTTTTGCAAGAACAGAAGCTCTTCTAATACTAGAGAGTTGTGTTATAAGCTTGAAGGTTATTAGTATATATGAATTGGAATCTTTATCTCTATATTCCAATGGGTTTTGCAAGATGACTAAGTCACATTCACAAGTCACAACCATGTATTCATTCTCTTATAAAAGTGTGGTGTGTTCTTCGTTTTAGCGTTACTTTAATTACCTATAATATTTTCTATTGATTTAAAAAATATGTTTAAAATTTTAAAATGAGCTCATATATAACAATTCAATAATTAATAAGTCCTAAATTTTTTGCTTTTCAAAATTACATATGATTCAAATATAGTTGGAGTTATACGATACTAGCATAATATGTCTGAGAGTTTATCACTTTCATATGTATGCTAATTATTATATATCTTCCATTACATCAACATCTGTCCAATTATATAAAAAATCTTTTCCAAATCTTTTACTAACGAGATAAAGTGTTTGTTATAATAATTGTTTTTAATTTTTTAATTTTATGATACTTGATAAGTAAATTTAAATTTTAATGTAATGAATTGATCTACTCATATTAAAATTTCATGATAATTATTCAATTATAAATTATAAAATTGTAAATTATAAATTATAAATTAAATTTTCTAAATTTAAAAATTACTATTAAAAAATATATATCTAATTTATTATTTGATCAAACATATTACAGTTAACAATTGAAATAAAAAGTGTCAGAGTTACATATCTAATACTCCTGCCCCAATAGGTATGGTTTGAATTTGGATTTGATTAAAGTATTCCGATTCAAAATATTTTTTATTTATGTTATATATATAATATTTGGTAAAAATTATCAAATAATAATATTTTCAATGTACTTTAATATTGACATTAAAATTTATTTCAAATGAAAATTATGTTTATGGATGAAGCATAAAAGTTTGTCAATTTAGAGCACTTAAATCAAGGATGACAATCATTTAGTATGGTAGGAGTAATAGATTGGATATTTTATTTCAAAAAATTATTTTTTTTATTATAATATATATATAACATGTTAGTTTTAATGCTTAAATAAAAATATCTTTATCAATAAACTATAGATGCAATAATTAATTAGAGTTGAATTCAATATGAAAAGAAATTAAAAAAATCAATCTTTCACATTTTAATATTGATTAGTAATTAGTGAGCCCAAAACAAATTATGTTAATAAGTAATATCTTTATATTGGTTTTCACTCTATATGAAATACCATCGTGATATATTTATAATTCTAAAAATACATGCATGAATATATATAAGGTATATAATCTCTTTTATTGATGAGCGTTGGTATTCTGAAATCGGTATCCACAATGCTTATTTGAATGACTTATTGTGACCTTTTATATTAAAGTTGTTATTTATGTTAAAATTTTAAAAAAAAAATCATATTAAGTAATATTCATCATATATATACTATTGAGGTTTAACTTTTTATTAAAAAATTATTTATAAAATACATAGTTTTGAAAGAGGCATGTCATCTTTATTTCATTGATTATCGATATAGATTCGTTTGGAGTATTTCACATTCGAACAGGGCGTCAATGTGGCCTTTTTGGGCATTTTGCGTGGTTAAAATTGAGAGCGTTTCATAAAAATTATCGATCCAATCATCAATTAAAATATGGTAAAATAAATATATAATAAAATTGAATAGTACTTCTAAATAATTTCTTCTTGTCAGGCGAAAACTAGATGTTTTCTAACAATGAAAAATAAAAACTAACATATTTGTATTTCTTATTAAAAGAGAAAAGTGATATTTTCAACAATGAATAAAATTACATAATGTGTATTTTTTTATTAAGCCCCCGAAATGAAGATATGATAGCAGAAATTTTTAAATCTAGTAGTAAAAAATTATAACGGATCATATAAGCGTTGTGAAATAAATTATAATATAAATTAAAAGTATAATTTATAAATTTCGTAAATAGTGAGTACTTTATTTATTATCTCAGTTTAAATGTTTGATTTAGTCGTACACAGGAGAGATCGTTCTGGCAAAGCGCAAACATTCACTTGGCAATTTGTGATTCTTGCATTGGGTACTTGTTGTACGAGGAGATTCGATTGTCCAAAAACTTAGAATGATTAATAAGCAAAAGATTATTATTATAGGAATATTAAAATTAAAGATTAATTAATAAATCTACTTTATGCTAGCTAGGTGACATTAAAAGAAAAAATTTAATTTGTAAAAGCAAGATGAGTTCTTTTAAATTTTAATTACTTTCTATTTTGCACTTTTCCGCAGCTCAACCACTACTGCCCTTTGTCAATCACATCAACAACCTTTTAGCAATCATACTTGTAAATTAGCAACAACTCAATTCTTAAGCGTCTGATAGCCTAAAGAATTTTGTAAATAACTGTAATCAAAATATTGAAATTTGATATTCATTATATTATATATATTATTCTTGAGATAATTCTTGTAGCTTGATGCTTTGGAGTTTGATAAAAAAGCGAATTTAGTTATTTGAAGTTTGTGTTGGTTATTTGATAGTCGCTGGAGTTTGAAACGTGTTACCTGAGTGGTTTTTCTCCATGAATGATAGTAGTGCGGTTACCAAGTTTGAATTCGGGTAAAAAAAATTCCTCAAAGGATCGGGAGCCTATTATAGGTCGGTCGATTCACGTATAGGCAAAAAAATTGGATCGAGATCTAGCACATAACACCATGTGGATGCAAGGGTCAGGATTTTTTGTAGTTCGATTTGGGCGAATCTTATCGTGATAAAAAATTGCATATTTCGTTTATGATTTTTTGATATTTCGGTCCGAGGTAGAATATTTTGTCATATACCAAAAATTTAGGCGTATATTTATGGATTATCGGTCCGATTTAGTTCGGTATCGAGACCAAAACATACCGCGTGGTATAACTGTGGTGAATATCAGTCAGTACTTTCGGTCGGGTATCGGGAATTGGTTTTACATTGTCGTTCCCGTATAACACTAAATGAGTCGAGGGGACTACTAGTACACAGCAAATTCTAGGGACTGTTTTAGGCAATTATCTCTATTATTCTCACCTCACCCTGCAAGTGAGTAGTTTTAAGACACCAATAAGATTCCCACTTATAATGGAATAACATATGATTAAGAGACGTGGATAAATTGAGATTGCAAATTATAGTAGAGGTCTGAACTTGACATTTGCCTATCATAGTTTGAAACCAGTTGTTCTCAAAGAATATTAAAAGAATATCATTCAAACTACGTCTCTTCCTTTATTTGACCTCCCACATTGTTAATAACAGCTTATTATTATCTGGCTTTCTATACATTTGCTCCCTCCTAATAATTTCCCTCGTGCCTATTGACCGAGAAGGGTATAGAGAAGGGTATAGAAAACAACTTATTGCTAGCTTAGGTTTGGAATAAGTTATTTGAAAAGGATTGGAATACTTAACGAGTTCATCCATATTGAAAACCAAATTTTAACATTGAACTAGTAGTGGAGCCAATTTCATACATGCCAAGTTGAAGCAATGCCTCTAATTGAGATGATAGAACTTTTATTGGTTCCATATTAACAACTAGCTATATCATTGTAGAAAACATTGATAATAAACCCAACTTTACATGTGTTGAAGTGGGTCCATGACAAATTAAAATCCAAACTAATCTACCATCCAAAGGAGTCAAGCTATGCAAACAGCCATACAAGCAAGCATGTCGCATGGCGAGGCAGTCCCCTCATCATATTTTCCTTCTTTCTCACTCCATCCAAATTATAAATAATAATCATCAACCAGAATGTAATGACACATGAGATGTTAAATATTGGTACATTATTTAGAACGAAGTATATATTTACTTGGATTTACACATACAAAAAGCATCTATTGTTAAAATTTAGGGACCAATAATATTTGAAGTAGGTATTAATATGTTGTTGGACTTTTAGAAACAGAGCACTACTGAATAAACAAGGAAGAGAAAGGCTTACTAAACAATTTGGCTTCTATTTCTTGCATGCTTTTCACTCACTTATCGTTTGAAAGTGTGTATTCCTCTATAAGGTTTTTCCCTTTGATCAACGATGAGAGGATTCTTCCACAAATAAGGATATCTCAAAGTCCCAGTCTTCCTCCTCACGTTCCTCTTTCCTTAACGAGGTGACTATGTTGCCTTAAATTTTCTTGTACCAGCAATTCCGAGCCAAATGTCATTTCTTTCCGTAACTATAACACTCTACACTTTGACGACTATTTGATCTCATCTTTGTTGATCAAGCACTGCTATGGCGGTAACTCCTGATCTCCCTAAACTTTCCTCGATCTTCGACTTCGCCCCAACTATCTCCTTCTCTTTGTTGATGAAGAGAGCTTCCTCTTCATCTCTAACATATTGGCTGGGATGGTCCAGTCAGCTCTTTTCCTATTCATTAACAGCATTCTCCGTGTCTGCTAACGTTGCCCGGGTGGCCCGCCTCGAATCAAGCCGTGACAATGCCCTTATACTCCGGCCTGAGTCCATGAATGATAATTTTCTTCATTCGCGTCTCAATAATTGCATTGTCCGGATCTAACTATGAAATCTCATCACTTAGAGATTTTACTTTCGAGAAATATTGACTCATGCTCATATTTCTCTAGGAGATCGATAACAGCTCATTTTCGAGCCATTGTAACTTCGCATCATTCTTTTTAGCTAAAATTGTAGCCAAAGTGTTCCATGCCTCTTTTGGCGATTGGACGTCTTTAATTCTATGTAAAAACTCATCTTATACACCTACAGTTAAGGTATACATAGTCTTACCTGCCTTAATCCTCCACTTCCTAACTTCACCAGGATCGGGTGTCGGTGGTGTGACATCGCTTCCGCTAACGATGTCCCATAAATCTTGCCCAATCAAATAGAACTTCATGCGAGTACTCCAGGATCACCAATTATTGTTGTTGAGCTTCTCAACTGTAGCGAGAGAGCTTGTAAAATCTGTCATAATTTTACGATACTATCATGGTATAGAGATTACTCTTTCAATCGCCATACCAATTATTAGTTAAAATTGAGGGTCCAATAATATTTGAAGCAGTACTAATATGTTGTTGGACTTTTAGAAACAGAATAAACAAGGAAGAGAAAGGCTTACTAAACATCTATCTCATTCTTTTGATGACTTAAATTTATTCATTATTTTTTTTCTTCCAAAAAAATAATGGGATCGCTCGGCAGGGCGGACCTCTATTGGTTCACATCTACTGAACTTAATCGAAATACGTGATAGACCAATTCGAGAAAGAGCTTCCACATGTGATCCTCATGTCTTCAATTCCCACTCTTTGCATTACCATATATTTTTTGTATCTAGGCATTTATTACCTTAGCCACTATAATTTCATTTTTAGTAGTTTATTATGACCGAATTACAATTTACTCACCTTCGAATAATAATTTGACAATATTTCACCATTTTTCAAAACATATTAGATAAAAATCGCCTAAATTTGCTTTTAACGTGAGGCTGCCGAACCACTATCTTTACAGCTTATATCCTGTTGATGGAGTTGAAATAATAATGCTGTCTTTGTTCACAGCATATACATATTATATACAGTAGATATCAAACTAATATACTTTGATCAACAACTAAGAAAAGCTTTTATCCCAAAAAAAAACCACGAAGAAAAGCTGGCCAATTGAAGGGACATTTCCTTATTTGGAAATAGTGCATTTCCATCTCAATTCATTGGTCACTAGGTTAGGTGCTTATCATAATCACGGGCCGTTTTATCTATAATAATAATAATAATAATAATAATAACAATAACAATAACAATAACAACATATATAAAAGTAATTTAATAAAGTCATTGCTTAAGTTTCTTCTTTTCACTTATTAATTACTAATAAATTATACTTCAATCTAAAATCTAAACATTAGAGCTTCTAATAGTCATTAATCATCGTTTCTCCTTTTTATTTGATTCTTCCGCATACTCTGTTTTTAACTGACAATCAATTATTCTTAAGTTATATGTTCAAAATTATAATAAATAATATTATGAAATTATTTTCAAATACAAATCTAATGATATAACTTTATATAGTATTTATTAAAATAATAAAGAATTAAGTAATTAATTGGCCAAAGCTTTTACCTCGAGGCCCAAAAACGTCACAAAAAATGGAGGTAGTATTAAATATTCATCATCCTTATACTTGGCACATACGTAGTATTATCAGTTCTAAGATAATCACGCCACATACCTAATGGCTCAAGATGATATCACATGTATTTGGCATATATATAATTTATTTAATTAGTTTTATTTATTTATGTCTAGTGCATGTTTAATGATTCAAATGTCCACTGAATAACACAATTCTTTCAGCTCAATTTTGTTTCAGATAACTTCTACGATTCAATCTCAGCGCACATGCCTATGATTATAAATTATACGGAGTATATTATTAATATATTACTCCTTTCATTAATATGATTTTCTAATCATATGTCATTTTCAATCTTTAATAATTATTGTTAGTTAAATAATAATATTTTTATATAGAACTATTGTTATTATTAATTTATTATTATTATATATAATAGGTGTTTCTTAAATAATGATATGTTTTTTGAAGAGTTATTATTATTATTTATTATGTAGAACTATTATTATAATAATAATAATAGGTATTAGGTAAATAACCATATGTTTTGAGTAGAATTATTATTAATATTAATATTGTTATTTAATTTCATGCAAATATGAATCTTATATATTAGGATCAACAAAAAAATTAAATTAATTTTTTTAAGTCATACCAATTTAACCGATAAAAAAACAAATAATTTGATGATGCTATATTATTTAGTCAGAGAACATTAAATGGTTAAAGTAATAGTTTTATTACTCTATGGATATCGTATTTTATTATAATTTTTATATTATGCTTAAAAGCAGCTTATTTTGTGAATCGTGATCCCGCTTCAAAATAAAAATATTAATTAGAAAATTCAAAAAGGTAACTAGTTATACAATTTTAGAACGATTAATTAAATATAAAAATTTATCAAATATTTGAGACATGGTTGTATATACTGAGTAATTATTTATTTTTCTCTACAATATCAATATTTTTGTAGATAATCTTGTAATTAGCTGCCATTATGGACGGAGTAACCAATTAGGACCTTTTTTATCTCATCGTCCAATAATGCTTCACATGACCACACACGTCTTTAGACAAGTGGTTGACACATTGGAAAATTAGCTACCTTGATTCATGTGGGAGGATTATTATAAGCTGTTAGTGCACGCCAGAATCTCTTGTCTGTGAGTTGTGCTGTACTGCTGTATATGTGGACTTCGCTTGCTTGAATTTTAAGGTTGTTTTACTATTCAAAAGCCTTTAATAATTAGTATTTCCATTATGTATTACTCGTTTTTGTGAATTCTTAAAATATGTGAAACTGTCATATTAGCAGCTTCTCGAGATCTCTATCCTGAGATTTCACCGAGGAGGTCAATCACGGGATATGCCTCAACTGATCATGGGACGAGAATTTCCTTTAAATCACTTAGAATACTGACATTTAGGATTAGGACAAGAGATAGTACATTAGTCTAAAGATAAAGATCGAAAGTCTTGGATACTTTGAGAGTTAATTGCTAATTTAGTAGATCAAATTGTGTTTTGATTTTTAATAATTCAAATGTTGGGATTTACTCATTGAAAGTGACTATATGGGTGCAATTTTAGTCCCTAGCTAATTTGGTGTCATATACGAACTTATGGAATTACCATTACGGTGAAATTAGGACCAAATCGTACCCACATAGAGCCACTTTTTGAAACTAATAAATCCAAACTTTTGAATCATTTGGGATCATTTGGTCTCACTATGTAGGATAACCAAATTGATAATTAACTCAATACTTTGAGCAGTCATAGAGATTGTTACATATGATCTCCAAGAAAAAGAATGTATTTCGAACCTGCAATTTTGTCAATCACTCATCCCGACAAATCGAATTGTTTAGTGAATAATTAATTATTCAAAAATAAGGAGATTTGAACCTGTATGTATGTTAAATTATTCATTTTCTAAAATAATTCATCTATATTTCGAACTACCACTTTGATTTATCCCTACCGTATTATTTAATGTTTTATGTTATTCACTACATAAGAAATGATACTCTCTCTATTCCATAATCTAAGCAACATTTGACTTTTCTCAATTTTTTATACAAATTAACTCTTCTCAATTTCAAATTCTTTTTCCTCAATTAATATCTACAAATGTGGGTCAAATATAAATCAATTTTGAGATTTTAAATTTGAGCATCTCAGATTTTGGGATGAAATGCCATTTGAAGATAAATTTTTTTATTTCAACATTATTATTTGAAGATGTAAGTTCGCCCTTTATATTTCGAACATTTTTTACTTATTTTTTACACTATCAACCAATCAACGTTATAGCGAATTAATTATCATTCATTTTAAATATAATTTTTAATTATGTTTTTTTTGATTTATGTGTAAATGCTAGATCAACAAATAAAGAAAAAAGGGAGTACAAAATCTGAGTAGCCGGCTTCTCACGTGAGCCGACACGTGGCTCGTTGTACTATGCCAATGTCTTAATTTGACCTCAAAATCCAGCGAGCGGCACGTGTGCACTAATAGATCTGGTTCAGAATTCTAAAAGCTCCTCCCCCAATAGGCTGCCACGCCCACCAGACATTTGAAGAACTACAAAAAAAAATCTTTGAGACCATACGTGTAAAACCACCTCAAATAATTTTTTGAGTTTTATTTCTCATTATTTATTATCCTTATGTTTAACTTTAATTGTTACACCTGATTTTAAATTATTATTCCATAATATTGTCAATTGTAGTGAACGGATTATTGAGTAATCATATATCCAACTCGAAAGACCCTACTTAATAATCTATTCGAAAGCTTAGTGAATCGGATTTGAGTATCACTTTGTACTAATAACTTATCGAATATATTTGAAACCGCTAGATTAAATATCCGAAATAATTGACGTTTCGCACACCGAGGCGGAGTACGGTTTTCTATGATCGTAACGAGTAACCCAATACTTGATATGTACTCGACTCGAAATCCCCACAAAAGTTAATCGAGTCGAACTCTAATACGTTTCTAGCTCGATACCCGAAACCATCGGGTAATTACCCGACTCGTTAACGTGCTTACACTATCAGGTAACCCCGTACTCGTTCGAATCGACTCATTAACAACCCAAGTGTAAAGTATGCTCCAACTATTATTGCTTATAATTTTCATTTATCTATACTCCCTCCATTTTTTAGTTGTCATTTTAGTCTAAATTTTTTCATTTTAGCATAATAAATTGTAATGTTACATTTTCTATGTATTTGTTGACTACTTTTTATATTTAAATTATCAATCAACCAATTTTATAGTTTTAATTAATTTTCATTCTACATTTTCAATATACTTTTTAATTATTTTTTATTTCTCTGAATTTATATACAAATAACTAAAATGATAAATTAAAAAACGGAGGGAGTACCTAGTTGTTATGTGTAGCTAATAACTAAAAGAGCATGTGCAGCAGCTCCCCTAAAAGTGAAAATATGGGCTCAAATCATTAAAAATGAAAAAAAATCTGCTTTTTTACCTACCCTAAAATAAGTTACCCTTTATAAAATTATTCCATACTCTCTTCAGTCCCTAAATTTATATTGTTCCTGTTATTTTTTTAATAGTAAAGTGAGAAATAGAAAATTGCTAAAAACATACATAAAAACTAAGTCCTAAAAATAATAAAAATAACAATTTAGAGTGAATTTTAGAATTTTTTTAAAGAAGTTGATGCGCATACTCTAAAAACCAAGTACATTAATTTCTACCAACAACCATGGCGGCAGAGCACGACCATGTCGGAAAAATAGTTCATAAATATTCAAAATTTTATTCCAATTCAAATACAGCTCATCAATACAGATTGAAAGATGCATACATGGAAAATTCAATAGGGAAGATGATAGTTAACCTAATTATTGCAAATTTGAATGTAGCCTTTCTTTCAAACTAAATGTCATTTCTCTGTATTAATGTTTTAGGAAATTCAAATAAACATCCAAGCTCAACAAATTCGAAAAAACAGTCTCCCAACACACAAATGCAAAGACTCAAACAAAATAAATACTCCCTATGACTTTATCATCATTATCTATATAGTCCAAATTAACATAATTTTCTACTTAATTTTCTCCTCTTAAAAAAATTAAAAATGATAAAGTTCAAATTTACATACTTCTCCTTTCATAATTTTCTTCACATCCCATTTATTCCTCCATTATTATTATTACTATTTTTATTACTCCACATTATTTTGTAATAACAATAATAAAAATAATGATAAATAATAATAATAATATTAATAATAAGAATAATAAAAATAATAATATTAATAATAATAAATAAAAAATAATAATAATAGTTATATAAAATAAAAGAAAAATAAAATAACAATAATAATAATAATAATAAGAAAAACAAAAAATAATAATAATAATAAATAATATTAATATTAATAATACTAATAACAAATAATAATAGTAATTAATAATAATAACAAAAAGAATAATAATAATAATAAATATGATAATAATAATAATAAAATAATGAAATAATATTAATAATGAAAACAATAATGAATAATAAAAAATAATAAAAACAATAATAGTAATAATAATAAATAATAATAACACATATAATAATAAGAATAATAATAATAATAATTATTATTATAAAAAAATGATAATAATAATAATAAAATAAATAATATTAAAATAAAATTAAAATAATAATAATAATAATAATACTCCATCCATTTCAAAATAGATGATCATTTAGATTAAAAGTGCTTTATTAAGAAATAGTGAAAAAATATATTAGGATTGTAAAAAGCTATATTGGGATTGTAAAAAGGTACATTGGAAATGTAAAAAAGAATATTAAAAATACAAACAATCAATTATTATGAAAATAAATTTTTTTTAAATGATCATCTATTTTGAGACGGAGGAAGTAATATTAATAATTAGAATAATAATAATAACAAAAAATAACTAAAATGATAGTAATAATAATGATAATAATAATAAAAATAATAATACATATAATAATAATATTTAAATGAGAATAATAAAATAAAAAATAATAATGATAATAATAATAATTTAAATTAAAAAATTAAAAAAATAATAATAATAATATGGATAATGATTATTATTATTATTATATTAATTAATGATAATAATAATAATAACTATAATATTTATAATAATAATAATTAATAATATATTTTAGTAATCATATTTATTTTATTCATAATAATAATATTTATTATTTATATATCTATTGTAGTATTATTTATTTAATATATGATGCATATATAAATGAAATAGATTAGGTAAAGCTTGTCGATATAACTACTCCTGTTTTCAACCTATCAAAACCCCTAAATATTTTCAAGAGATTCGGGATTCAGCCATAAATGAAGTTTCGCTTATTTAATTTCGCACTTTTAATTTTCAAATTTAACAAACATGCCCTTCCTCTATTGTGGTGATTGGAAAATTGAATTAAATCATTTAGATTTGGATAATGGTTCATCCAACTTTAGATTGGTCGGCAGAATATATAATAAATCTTTGGCCTCTAAGTGATACAAATCATAACTACTACCCAATTGTGACTAGTAGGGACCATCTCAAATATTTGCCTCTAGTGATAAAGATGAAATTAAATAGATCATTTGAGCCATTATGAGAGGGATTAGTAAGGATTTGTTCGTTTTAGATGAGAATAATGGAAAATGAAAAACATCACTCATCATTTACAAAATATGTTATACAAATTAGAAAATATATGAGATATTAGTAATGGATTTGTTCGTTTATATGGAATATAATATATTGTATTTAGAGCACTCGCAACAATAACAAATTTATCCTCTATTTTTCACAATTTCTAATATGTCAATCCATCTCCACATCAACATATAAATTAAACTATTCATCCACTATAATATATATTTTATCAAAAAAATTATTTTCTCTTTTATATACACAATTTCCTATATCATATTATTTTATATTTACTTAATACCTAATAAATCACATTTATATATATTAATTTTATAATTGAAATTATATATTTTTTACTTTTTTTATACTACCACATCTAAATAAAAAATCTACACTTATTTTTCTAGTAATTAAATGTACACCTGTTTTTATTTTCAATTTATTTTAAGTAAAAATAACTCATGTAGATATGCTTTCATTAAAATTTCTCCAATATAATTTATAATTTAAAAAAGAAAAACTAAATTCCTTATATAAAAATTCTCCAAAAATTCGCAACCAAATAATGCATGCGTATAATATATATGTATCAACCATCTTGGGAAGAATCTTCACAAGTAGAGTTTACGTGGGTGATTTTGATTGGTTGATCAGAGCAACTTTTTTGTTTTATCCATGTTTTACATTGGCAACACTTTCATATATACAACTTAAACAAAACATCTATAGTGGGTGAATACTGAATAGTAATGTTTTATGAGGAAAACAATTTTACAAAATATGCAATAGCAGGTGCTTTTTAGAAATGCGTATTAATTTTCATGTAAGTGACAAATTGAGAAACTAATACTTGTACTGCCCACATAATGACTGTCGTTTTTAGAATTGAGGTAGAGTTTGGACCATCAATTATTAATTATTCATTATTCTAATGAATATAAAATTTATATAGTTAAATTCGTTTTTAAAATTAAAGTAGTTTCATAATATTATTTTCTTATAATTTTTGAAATTATTCATTATTCTAATAAATATAAAATTTATATAGTTAAATTCATCTTTAAAATTAAAGTAGCTTACAATATTATTTTTTTATAATTTTGAAATTATAGCTTAGCAGTTAATTAATAAATAAAAGATTCACCTCGATTTTTCAAAAATGATAATTATTTTGAATTGGAAAAAGTATTTATTACAATAAGTAGGGGTGGTCGCATAGTTCCATTGTCATTAACTTTTATTTTTTCAACTAAATATAAAGGTCAATTATATATTAAAAAGACACATAAAAATACAGTACCATTATCATGACCTCGTGAAAGCTACTACTATTATAATTTAATTTGTCTTTAAATTTACATTTTTTATAATTTCAACTTTCAATACTAAGGAACTAGTTAAAGTTTTTGTCCTGAGTTTGGTAAAAAGATTCTTTCACCATCACTAAATTCATTTCATAATTTATTCCTCTTTATATTCTATTTGAACACTATTTTGACTGATTATGAAAAATAAAACACGCACTACTTTGACTAATACCAAATATTGTCCAAGTAATCAATGCTATTTATTTTACCACTTCTATCCTCAACAAAAAAGAAGGTACCGACAATTATGCTAGTAAGTCTTGATGATAATACTGAATTAATTTCTTCTGTAGCAAATTGTATAGCTGGATACAATAAATGGTGTTTTTAGTTAATGGGCGCCTAATAGAACAAAACAATGTGATACATCTAGCGGTCAATTAACAAAGCGGTCAATTAACAAAAGGTTGAAAATCTTATCCAAAGGCCCTACATTACCTATGTTTTTGGCGTGACACATAAAAGCGTGAATTAAGTGATACGTTTTGAATTGACGTAGAACTGTTTTCCTTTTAAACTACTTTCAATACGTAATTTTACGATTAACCTTGTAATAAGACGAAATCACACACAATCGCTAAATTAAATTTACATTAAACTAGATACAATTTAAATATATGATAAGTTCGAATAAAAGGTGTCATTAATTCATAATTGGCCCCTTTAAAATTCACTTACTCTATCAACTTTACTTAACTCCCTTACAGATATGCCACCATTATCTTTTAGATAGTTCATAGTAAGAGAATGAGAAATAGGTAATTAGGAGTAATTAAGTGGTATCATATCATTAGTCATATGCAAGAAGTTCATGTTCGAGTCTCATACATAAATATTTCATCCTCGAAAAATATTTTATGTATATATGTTTTACAGGCTTGGACGTCATTAAGCAGGTTTCAGTCTTACGAAGGACTTAATAAAGAATTCGAATAAAGATGATATGATGTAACAAATTTCATGAAAAATACTAAACTATTTATTGTGTACTTAATTCATGGGAAGCATTTACTTCCTTTTAAAATTTCTAAAATTATATTTTATTATTAAAAAATTAAAATTTATCATTTATTTATTCAAAATTAGTCACTCTCTAAATTTTTTAGATATTTTCCTTATTTATATAATATATAATTACTTTGCTATCCTAGATAAAATTGCGATTCCGCCATTATTTGTGAATCTATATATGCCTCGTTTTTTTTTCTTTTACTGTGCCCCACTTCTATATTAGCATTTCTTGATTTTGTCAATTTTCTAGCAATTCATATTTCAGTTGTTACAAAAATGTAAAAGCTACAAAATACATAGTTTTAATTTTGTTAAAATTACTCTGCTCTTAAAGGCATAATATATTAGTTGAATGATAGAAGTTGACTATTACATATGAAATTTAACCTTCCTCGTATGTCAAACTAGTGACCACTCATCATATAAAATTTGACTTATTATGGTACTAAATATATTTTTAGTATCTTATTATTAAAAAATTTGAGTTATTTATTCATAAAAATAAATATTCGATCCGGTTTACTAAACGAAACATTCAACGACGGATTAATATGTTACTAAAAAAGTTCTTTAATATCACAATATTTAGCTTCATCTGATAATGCTTGGTCAAACCCAGTTGACCATCTCTTCGTTCCAATTGCATACACCACGGTCCACGCCGATCAGCCAACTCATATTCTCAAAAAAACCAAGTCATCCTAACCTGCATATTGACCCACTCCCCACTAATATATCCATTTCAATTTAACGGAGAGATTTAACTTTAAAAATAATTGACCATGTATTAGTTTTATTTTAAAAAATTGAACATTGAATATGATGACATATAAGTGTTGTAATGTGTACAAGTATTATTATGTAATTTTATTTATCTTTTGATATAGATATATGAGACCCTTAGAGGATGTTCCAAGCTAAGCTGTTGCATTGCGCCCAAATTCAATGAAATTTCCCTAATATTTTATATAATAATGTGACTAGAACGAAGTTTAATATAATTGAGTAAAATTTAAAATGAAAATAAAGATTTTTTTATAGTTGAAAATGAAGAAATATTAATTATCTAAATATATGAGGTATAATAGGAGGGGTGATATGGGCATAAAGTAAGAGAAATGCGCATTCAGCTTGATAACTCAATCGATAAAGTTAACTAAAGTCATATATCATCGATCTTTCCTCTTGAAGGAGTATGGATTCAACCCATAAAAGAATCTAACTTTGTATCAAACGATTAAAATAAAAACTTTTAGTACCTGATGAATCGAATGACACCATAATTAACTATCAGATATTATTCTAGGACAACTCACTTTTGAAAAAGAGGGTCACCTTGGGGAAGATTATACAGAAACTGCTAACAAATCAAATTGCCTTCTCAGAATTCAGGTGATAATTTTGATAACTGAAGATCCTCGTTGATTTAATTTCCAAGATCATTTTTTTTCTTTATTTTTAGCATACATTTCACTTAAAATATCTAAATTACCTTACTAAACTATTCTCCAACCAACTACTACTACTCATCATTACCAGCCCACCAACCACCACCACTATTTCTCATCTTCCTTCCCCACCGCCTCCCTACCTTGCTCCATTTGTACCCTCCTTCCCTAATTCTTTTCTAAAACCACCCCATCCTCATCCACCGTCACCCCCACCTCACCACAAAATCATTCTACCCAAATTTTCCCAAAACGGGAGGAGGTTGAAGCCTCTATAAATTGCATGAGAGGCGGTTGTGGTTTCTTCAAACGGAGGTGAGAATCGAGGCCAGTTAAGGCCCGAAAACAAGCGGTGGCTGGCCGAGTCGCGAATGTGAGCGGCGCGGGCGTCGAATCGGGGAGGGGACGGTTTTCTCTAATTTATGCGCGGGGTCAGGGGTTCTTTCGTAGCGCTGGGCACGGTGGCAGGCAGCGGTGAGTGCAGGTTGTGGTCAGGGTTTCGTAGTAAATAAAGCGGCGATGGAGGGCAGCTGCAGGCGAGCCGTGAAAGCGAAAGCGGTAAAAGTGTCGGCGGAGCAGCAGCGTATGCGCGAAGGGCCAAGCAAGAGCAACCGCGTAGGTTAGTAATAATTCACATACAGTGACGAAAAAATAGCTTAAATATTTTATTAAATGCAGCTGGGGAATAAAAATAAAAAAATATTAAAAATTAAAATTACTTTAAAAAAGTGTTAGTTATCTAAATTCCTTCAATTTGCAGAGATATATATATAGATAGAGAATTGAGAATCCAAATTGTACAATAAAATACAAGTACTCCTTTTAACTCCTATCAGAGAGAGAGGGAGGTACACAACTTCAACAACTGAAATTTCATACAACATACACAAACACTATAAATATATTCATATAAAAATAACAAAAACTTGGTATTTTTTTATTCCTCTTTGTTTTTTCTTAGATTATGCTATTGTTTACAAAGCAGCATAAAGAAAAGAATTGTTTGATTTGTTTTTTCAGTTCAATTCATTCAAGTTTTCCTCATTAATCCAATTGTAAGTTATCTATATCATTGCATTTAATACTCTTAATTCATTTTTTTGGTATTCAATTGGTTATTTTAGCATTCTTTGAGGTATTTTATGTAGAAATGAATCCGGAATATTTATATTTCTGATAAAAACAATGCAAAGATTGAGGCTTTAATGGTGTTTTTTTTTGTTTCTGAGTATTGTTTGTTTTAAAATTCTGAGATCTGGGGTAGGGACTAATTAAGTGAATTGTTTTTTCAGCTCAGTTGGTTTAAAGATTTATTTTTTATGATGTTTTGAGTTGTTCTTTGATTTGGGTTGCTCTTAAAGTTATTGAATTTGTATTGTTTTTGGGTACTTTGACTTGTTCAGTTTTTATATATATCAATGATTGCATTTTTTTCTAGTGTCTATTTGATCTGTGTAACTGAGTTGTCACATTTGTAGACTTTGATCCCTAAGTGTTATAGATGAAAACTATATGTTTATGTATTTACTTTCATTATTTTCCATATATATGATGGTGTTATGAGGTTATACTATTATTCGAAATAAAGAATAAGATTGAGATTTGTAGAGCAATATCTTCTATGTAGAATTTTTGAGATTTGTAGAGCAATATCTTCTATGTAGAATTTTTTTCCTGTGTTGTACTGATTTGATCCTTTGCATCGACTATATTGATTTACCTAGCACTTTTGTTGATCTATTTCTGATTTTCTGCTTTGCATCTCAGTGCAGGTGAAGAAAAAAGGACTGAGATCGTAGGATGGTCTTACATAGTCGAGTTCTGTTGAATTTGAATCAGGATGATATGTTGGAAGATCAGTCTTGTTTGGTTTCGAATAACTATCATGGCGCTTGTGAGCGAGAGAGTAACTGGGGTTGTATGTCTTTCAGGGTAGATAAAATTGATGTTTATAATGGAAAGCGGCCACTTGAGAAAGACGAAGAGGAAGAATTCATCATCAGGAAGTCTTTGAAGCGGTCTGATGGTGAAGAAATTTTGGATACATCACTGACATTAGGTAGCATTTCGATGATCCTGCTGGAAACAGCTAGTAATCAGCGACATGCTGGGGATAATTCTGATTCAAGTTCCCTGATTCATAACATTGGCAGGGATAATTCTATTAGTTGCCTAATTCGTTGCTCAAGGTTCGACTATGGTTCTATTGCATCTTTAAATCGAGATTTCCGTTCATTAATTAGAAGTGGTGAGATTTATAGGTTAAGGCGCCAGTCTGGTGTGGTTGAACACTGGGTTTATTTTTCTTGCCAACTGTTCGAGTGGGAAGCTTTTGATCCAAGTAGTCGTCGTTGGATGCACCTTCCAATAATGAATCCTAATGATTGCTTTCTGTTATCGGATAAGGAATCCTTGGCAGTTGGAACAGAGCTTCTAGTGTTTGGAAAGGAGGTACTTTCCCTTGTCATTTATCAATATAGTTTATTAACCAACACTTGGTCATCTGGTATGAGTATGAATGCACCTAGGTGTTTGTTTAGTTCTGCCAGCCTTGGGGAGATTGCAATTTTAGCTGGTGGATGCGACTCAGAAGGTAAAATATTAAGTTCCGCAGAGCTCTATAATTCAGAACTCGGAACTTGGAGGACACTTCCAAGCATGAATAAATGCCGAAAGATGTGTTCTGGTGTTTTTATGGACCGCAAATTTTATGTCATTGGTGGTATTGGAGGAAGCGAGTCGAAACTTCTAACATGTGGCGAAGAATATGACATGGAAACTGAAACGTGGACTGAAATTCCAAACATGTCCCCTGTGCGTACAGGTGCAGCTAGGGGAGTTGAGACGCCTGCTACATCCGAAGCACCTCCTTTGATTGCTGTTGTAAATAATGAGTTGTATGCCGCTGACTATGCTGACATGGAGGTGAGGAAGTATAATAAAGAAAATCGGGTGTGGGTGACATTAGGAAGGTTGCCTGAAAGAGCTGCTTCGATGAATGGATGGGGCTTGGCATTTAGGTCATGTGGCGATAAACTTATTGTGATAAGTGGACCGAGAGCCATGGGGGAAGGATTTATTGAAGTCAACTCATGGGTTCCAAGTGAAAGCCCTCCACAATGGGATTTGCTCGGTCGCAAACAATCAGGGAGCTTTGTGTATAATTGTGCTGTGATGGGGTGCTGAATGTTGAAAGCCGATAGCACGTAATTACTAGATTAATGCCCTGAGTTGGAGAGCACAACATTGGGTTGAAGGTCACACAGATTCTTGCTAATTGGTAAATTATGCCGACCTTTTTCTTCAGAATATTTCAATTTTTCCTTTCCTTTAAGGAAGGTTTGGCTAGGAAAAATTATCAGATATTACTCAAGATTCTACAGAATGTTCTTTGATCAAGGTCTTGGGTACAATTTTTTAGTCATGATTTAATTCTTCTTCAATTTTCATAACGTTTTCCTCATTATTAGTAACCTCAATATTCACATGTAGCTTACACATAACAAAGGTATAGCTTTATCTATTTCATGGTACAATAAATTTGTTGTTGTTCCTCCTTCAAATGCATAGAATTAAGTTTTTGGCAACTGATGATTCATTACATGATTAAGGTACATATGAACTCTGCTTGTATGCGCTTTCAAATTATGTACATGTACAGAAGCTCATCTTTTATTACTTATGGCCTGCGCATCCTACTATACGGCCAAAGATTTCCAACTCAAGAGATTTACTACTGTGAATTTGTGATGTATAATACTTTTCGTATAGCACAATTTCTTGTTCTGTGATTGATATGTGAGCGGTTATTTGAATTAAAAAGATTAGTTCCTAAACGTCTTAGATATTTGAACGTCGATATGGCCTCATGCAATTGATAATGATTGTTTGATACTCTTGCTCCTCTTGCTGTTGTTGTTTGTGTGATGGCAATCGTAGATGAATTTATTTTTTCAGATTTACAACATCTTACATGCAGAATTGTATCCACCTGTTTTGTTCTCAACTGAGATTTAGATAATTTTAGATATCATGGTTTCTGCTCTTTGTTGTGATGGAACGTTTGAACCGAATCTTCTCTGGACAGTTAATAGCATTTTTGTATGTAGTTTCTATTGCTTAAATCGAATGATCAAATCACTTTCTAATTGTTTTGAACTAAAATAAGCAGAATTCTGGTTTGATCAAACTGAGTCATTTCAAAATTAAGGGAAACGAGAGATTTTTTAAAGATGTGAGTTTGTGTATACTAGTTTTTACTAAGACTGCTTGGAAGTGGAAATACCTGGATTGAGTAAACTAGACAACTAGTTATTACTGAAATTATGTCACATTTTTTCATTTTAGGGTGGGTTGCACACTACTTGCACCACCCTAGAGAATAAGGCAAAAGAAGATTATTTCTGCCAAACTTGGTTTGTAAAGCTTCTAATGTTTGGTGTTTATTGTACATTATGATCCAAAGCATCTTTCATTCTCATATTGCTGTCAACATTGTCATCATCACATTGTTCCAACAATCCAACACTTAAGTTTTTGGCTAATATCTCATGACTAGTTGTTTTGGGACTCTTGTGAGCTGGCATATCAAAATCTACCTTCAACTTCAACTCCTTAGTTAGCCATGTTCTTGACTTTTTATGCATGATGTTTATGGTTTGGTCGGCTTGCATGGAGGGGTCCGACTCGATTCAGATTGAACTACTTTTGAAAGACAACAAGCCAAACTAAATCATATCTCCTTGATTGGGTTGGATTAGTTTCATAATGGAAAAGCTTGGGTCGCGTTACAGCCTTAGAGATGTAGGAGCTCAGTCAAACATTGATAGATAATTAATGAACCATTAATGAACATAAAATTTTAATGGCCCGCAACTTTATACGCAAAATAAAACATATTTTAACTTCAGTGAAGCTTGCATAGATATGAGGATTGAATAGCTTATGCATAAGAGCTCAGTCAAACATTGATAGATAATGTCTTTCGGATTTGCAAAGGATGCTAAGTGTATTTGTGGATTGGGTTACACGTTGGAGTCGAATGTAACTAATCGGTATAAAAATTCCAATTTGGGATTTGGGATAGTTTCCTGGTTTTGGCCTGTTAGGGTCTTTGCTTTTATGGGCCCAAAAGGAGATTACTATAAATATAATTCTACAAAACTTCAAAAGGTTAAACATAATCTTCTAATAAAATTTGCAATTCATCCAACTAGCATGTTAAATTGATTCGACATGGCTCATGGGCCACTTAGATAATATCTCAAATTTTCAACGAAGACCTTCGGGCTTCGGGCTTCGGGCATTGGCTAATGATTAGGTCAATTTTTAGTTTCACTGTTTTGTTTATAAAGGTGGTATTTGTGGCAATTTGATCATTAGTCTGATTTGGACAAGATGACGGCTTGTTATGAATAGTGTAGAGTATAATTTGCTGGTTAAATTATCCATACGCTACTAGTGTTTCAAAATTTATTTACAATGGTACAAAATTTCTGAAAGCGGTATTTTATAGTGATACGATTCGGATGTTACTAGAAAATACAGTAAATGTGACGGGGTAAAAATCCGACGCAAACTAATTAAATGTCGTGTCGGTTTCGTGTCAAGGTATGTGTCGGTAATTATCCAACCCGATTTCTTAAATGTGTTAGAAAAAAGGTGTCAGTCGAGTGTTTGGTCGTTGGTGTCGGAATAATTATTATATATATTTATTTACTGACCAATTATGTCGGGTATGTGTGTTAGTACTATGTATTTTACATTAAATTGATTGTACGGTGTTATGTAGGTCATTTATTAACTTTTAAAAGATAATTATAAATAAAAAAAATACATATCCCCGATGCAAGACAGACACATTTGTGATGCGTTATAGAAAAACGAAAAACCCTTCACTTCTCATTATCGTGCAAACATCCCCACCCCCTCTCAAATGATAAACCCTTCTAGGCCCGAGACCAAACCGTCTCAACTTACCCCACCACCACCTCATCTTCCGATGCTGCTTCCACCAATTCATCTGGTCGATATCACCGAACTTTAACGTTTTAAGTGTTTAATTGTGTAGAGTCGGTTTTGTGTCGGGACCTTATTTAGCGATGCCTGTTTCGCATCATCGGTCCTTGACAAATACTAAACCATTCACATTTGATGCGTAGTAGTGGAAGCTTGTTTCATAAGTTCATATGCTGGATTTAAAGTCATGCATTCAATTCAAAACTAGCCTATTTGTTTCTAATTAAACTCACCAATAAACCCTTATTAAGTCTAGTATGATCTTCTTCTCGATGATAATATGAATTCTACCTATTGGTATTACAATTAAATTAAAAAGTTCAATTACATCGAACAAGTTCTACAAATAAATCCTTATATGCCTTAAATTAAGAAAATTAATTATGTATGGACAGTTTCTAAAGACTAATTACTAATGGGCCTAAATGATATTCAATCGTGTCTTCATCCAAGAATCCGAATTTTGGCAGAGAGTATTTTCGTGGTGCTACTCAATTTTCCAAAGACCCACTGGCGATTTCCAAATTATCAGCTATAGACTTGGCATCCAAAGAAAGATGATTGCTCTCAGACAGTGTATCATAAAAGAAGACAAATTGTTTTTTCGAAATTTTGACTCATTATTTAGCTTCTGTAATTTAATTATAATTTGATAACGATATATTTTGTAATTTATATCGTTACTGAAGAAAAAAAGTTTCTCAAACATGATGTTCTTGAACCCCCTTATTATTCACTAAAATAAATAATCCAATTCATATGGTGTATAACAATACAAATGCAACTAATCAATTAATTGATAGCATTAACTGCTTCATTTCCTTTAGGCATTCTTGAAACTAAAGCATTAATAATCATATGTAAGCGTGGGACAGATAGATCAGCTAATGATATTATGGTTTTGTTTAATTATCCTAAAATGATGACATTTCTAGCACACTGATAACTGGCACTCATAATTACTACTCAATCACCTTCTTGGTATTTCTTATCAATCAAGAAAACCCTAGACTTGTTTTTCAATAGACCGACATGCAATTTAACCAATATGAAGCACTCATTGGAAGACCTTAGCAATATAGTTCAACAAGCAATCTTCTACATTAAACCTCACATATAATAATACAAATGTTAACAAATAAAAACAAATGTAACAGCAAACCATTCAATCTTGTTGAGATATTATTATGAGTGTCCATTTGACATATCTCCACGGTTGTTACCTCCATAATGTCCACGAGGATCGTCTTCTTCGGCCGCCATAGCGCCACCATTATGCCCGCTAGAAGCCGGTCTAAACGAGTTGAAGGCCGAAAACAAGCCTAATTGCCCCTCCCCCATTCCGCCCCCACCACCACTACTCAATCCATTATTATTGCTCAATGACAATTGAGTAGGAAAATTCAAGAAATTTAAGCCACTACTTGACACCAAACTCTCTCTATTTCCCATATTCGGATTAGTCCACAAAGAGTCTCCACTAGCCATCTGATTATTGTTACTAGGACTAGCAACCATAAACAATGCCGTTGCCGGAATCTGACCTTGGCTAGCTGGAATTGAGCCAGAACTTGATTGTAACATATAATTCCCTTGATGATTTTGCAATTGAAGTAGATTGTCATCCTCGGACCGCCTTTTTCTACTGCCGAGACTAGCCTCCCTTTCGGTCACATCTAGGCCCGTGCCATGTAACTCTTGCTTAGCTTGTAACATTATTCCATTCAAACTATTACCACTTCCACTAGTAAAATTCAAGTCCTGAGACGAATTCTCCGATGATAAACCAATTTGATTGAACATTACACGACGTTGTGATTCCTCAAAAGCCCTCAATTGCGACGCCAAGAAACTTTGGTTATTATAATAATTATTATTGTGCCTTAAATATGATGGAGCCGACATGGTCGAGCCAGAACTTCTCAATGATATATTAAGAGAAGTAAAATTAGCGGGGATCGTTCCGGTCCCCGTGGCGGCGATAACCGACGGCTCCGCCTGTTGGAGCAACCATTCAACAGTTTCGCCGTCGGATTTATGACCTAATTCTTTAGTGAGTTGAAAAACCCTAGCGGCGCATGCAGCTGGCATCCTAATCCTACGGCCACGACCATCCACCTTGGTATGCCTATCTTTTGTTGTTGGTCTTTTTGGTTGAGGTTTCTTGATAATGGATGGCTCATCAGATGAATTGGGTAGGGATTCATTTTTGCTTGAGATGGCTAATGAAGTAGGGTAAGTTGAAATAGAACAAGTAGTTTCTTGATCTCTTTTCTCTAGCAATTGTAAAGGGAAATTTGGTGACCTATTTGACATTGCATGAACATGGATATTATCACCTTCCATTGAGATATAGAAACAATGGTTGTATTGTTTATGGGAGTAAAGATAGGATATCTATCTGTAGATAGATGTCCCAAAATTAAGAACTTTGTGTGTGTAGTAATAGTCTTCTTTTATTCAATTCCTTCCTCTTTCCACCTTTTTCTTTTTCTAAGCTTTTTGTATGTAAATTCCTCTCAGGTGGGAGCTGGCAGCTGAGTTGTTTGATTGATTTTTTCTTTGTTTGAAAATATGATAGGCAGAGGATAAGGAAAGAGTCAGTGCTAGCTTTAAGCAACAAACATAATGAGTGGGAATTATTTGAAGGTGGCTATGGAAAGCAATGTTCTTTCGTGAAAATATAAACAAAAAATAGAAAAAAAATCTTTTCTTGGGGTTATAGAAGTAATTTTAGTTACAAATTTTGTACTTTTTTCAATTTAATGTATATTGCAATAATTATTTTTATTGGTGCTGGACAGTACCTTGATTCAGACTCCACGTGTGGTGTTTTTTATATCATTTCAAATTATAAATACAAGACGACGACATCATCAAAAGAATTCATGAGTCAAAAAATATTATTGAAACACTAGTAAGGTAAAAAGGGGATAAGATAGTGGGCATTTTCATTCTCTTGATGCAATCATTTCCTATGTCACCATCTTTCTCTTCTTCAATCAACGATGCTTGAACATTCTAAATAAATCACGGTAGTTCAATTTTTCTCTATGTGTGTTGATGATGCTGTAAAATTGGAATATAAATAAAATTGACGAAAAATTCACTACACATTTTTACATTGTATTGATTCTTGTTCAATTATGTTTCAATTCAAATTATACAAATACATTATGTTAAAAATTCAAGAATGATTGTACGTATATATAACTTATAATAAGTACTATTCCATGTGTTTTAAAAAGGTTAATAGTGGCAAGGTCACTTCTAAAAACAGTCAGATAGACTCATTAATTGATCTCCGGAAAGAGAAATTTATGATTTCCCATTGTTTCAAGATATTGAATAATGATATCATAATAATAATAATAATAATGAATAAATTTTGGTTTTGTTGTTGATTTTTAGCAGAAGAGCATCTAATATCATCTACAATGGTTGGTTTCAACACTCAAAATAATATTGGAATAAGGCTTAACGGTTTGATTAATAATTAATACGAGCATTTTGGTGTTGAATAAATTCAAAATGGTTTAAACACTTTGGAGTGGGCAAATGAACACTTGTGTTGTGAGGAGGAGAGATGGAAACATGATGTTATTTAGGGGCTTCAAGATTATTTATTTATTTGGGTACGGATAAAAATTAGATATGTGTAATTTTTTATTTGAAATAATTATCACATTTAAAAAAACTTTTATAAATTATAAAATTACATAAATAAATACTTAAATAAAAAGAATATGAGATTAAAAAATTTATTATTTAGTTACTTATTTTAAGCGACGATAATAATATTTATCATGAGCAAGAAGAGATAAATAAAAAAATGTGAAATAATAAATAAAGAAAAAATATGAAATAAAAAGACGTATATATTGATGGAAATCAAGCGAAAAATTTTGCTTAAATAAAATTATTGGAATATGTAAATATCAATCTATTAATTATTAAACTAAAATGTAAAAAAAGACGATGAGCTGGCTGAATTTAAAAAAATGAATGGCTTGGAACATGTAAATCATTGTAATATAAGTATAAGGTCAAACATGAGTTTAACAGAGATGCATTATTGGTGTGGGCACTAGCTGGATAAGGACATTTGATTGAACGTCCATTAATATATGTTTCCTCCTTTTTCTTCATTTTCCCACTTCAAATAACTTTGTTATCGATTGAGCCATCAGGGGATCCAGGCCATGGCATACTTCTTATTACTCCCTTATACATACATATTAAATATTGTTCCATTTTAACTTTTTCAAAAATTTAAAAAATAACTAATTGAAGTAAATTTTATCTAAAACAATACATGTAAAAGTGGACAATCCTAATGGGATGGAGAGAGTATTATTATAGACAAGTTCAGATCAATTTTTTTGCTGGTTGATTTTTTCAGGGAATAAAAAATGTTACCTTAGGCCTAATATATAATTTTGTATCAATACGTTATGGAAGTAGATGAAAAGTGGATGTGGATTTGAAAGGTGTGGATGTGCATTTGGAAGTGATGAGAAGTTAAAACTTGAAAGTAATAAGATGAGATTCTGTTACTTAAAAAATAGAATTACCACCAAATAATTTTAACCAAATACATTAAATAATGAATTATTTTGTCTAAATACAAATTGGAGAATTCTTGTGATTCCATCATAAATCAATTGACAATACATGACTAACTCATTAAGATCTTGTTAATTAATACAAACTCTTTTAATTCTTTCATGTATGATATTATGTACGCCACATCCTTATAAATGTATGTGTGTAACTCGGTCCACATCCTCCTATTAATCCGATCCATGCGATCGGACTTCAACATTGACTCCGATCCATTACTTAATTGTAATTAATCAAGTGCTGCAGTACAGCTGTCCATTTGTCAACTGTAGGTCCATCTCTTGTTGATATTAATAATTTATAGATTTCACCCTAAAATCAATTGATAATATATGTAGTAACACAAAACCTTATTAATTAACCAAAAACATTCTTTATATATTTGGAATCGACGGGTTCCTTTATATCGTACTTTTCCCCACTTTCATTCTACGGAAAACAAAAGTGGTAATTAACAGAGACGAAGGTTTGTTGTCTCTGTCGCGAGAAGATACTTACATCATATACATATATCAAAAGTAGTAGAAAATCTACCGGTGACGCCGAGTCAGTAATTAATTCAAGCAGAAAATTTATACCCCGTCAACAAATAGACTTGACGCATCATTAATAGACATAATTTCAAGAACATATTTTTAATCAGAAAAATGACCTTCGTGCATTCCTCTTCCCCTCCCTCTTGATCAATCTCCTCTCCATCTCTTAACAACTCCAAACCCCAAAAACCTCGAATTCTTTTTACTGTCTCAACAATCCCTTGTCCAAATTCTTATTGAACTTCTACAAAACCCTAATTTTATGCTCTTGATTCAACGCATTTTTCGGAAAGATTATTTTTCTGGCTGAGTTATTCACTACAATTTTTTCGGTAGTTTGGTTTGCTATTTTGCGCTTTTATGGGTTTCTCTGCTTATGTTTCATGGAGGAATATGGGTCGCGATCGGATGCATTTGCTATTTAGGGCGTTGGTCAATGTGAAAGGCTGAATTTGTGTTTGGCTGGCCGAGATAAACATTATGTTGGTGTTAGCGAGGTTTTCAAATTTAATTATTAGGCATTCATATCTCAATTCGATTTTGAGTTTCTTGATTATGAGTTTGGTTTAGGGTTTTGTAATTCAATTATTAGGCATAAATTTGATTTTGAGTTTCTTGATTATAAGTTTGGTTTAGTGATTTGAAATTCTGTACTTTTTTCTTTCAATCTCGATTTTCTTATTTTTCTTCAATTTATATTTTGAATTTGGTGTTTGTCTTCCTATTCATGTCTCTCATTTTTAGGTTATCCCTTCGATTTCAAATCTATTAAATGAAAATTTTTAGATTAATTCGATTTTAGTAAACACAAATTAGTTATTAAAATTGTTTGTTACTACGATATTATTCTGCGACTAGTTAAGGTGAGATTTGTCACTCATCATGGCCAATCAAATAACACCTGCTGATTGGGGAGAGTAGGTCGGCAAGCTACACCTCCCACCTGCCCGACGCCGCAATGTCGCCGGGTAGAGAAGATCGGACTTGTCTGAGCGATGACAAGTCCCGACGCTGGTGATTTTATATGTTCAAAGTATCTTTGCGCGGTTTCGACCTATAAATACCCCCTCCACTTGGTTTCAGTCCTTAATCCTAAAATTTGAGTGTATTGAAGAATAGAATGTAGAATAAGAGTTTTTCGAATGTTTTTGTTCATATTCTATTCTTCTCGGTCAAATGGGTAGGCCGAAGCTTATTCTTCTTTGTTTCTCTATTCATCTCGAAACAAGCCATGATATAATAATAAGTCTCGGGTATAGTTCAGACATTCTATACTTCAGAAAGATACTGTCTGGTGAGTCCGTTGGGCTAAGCTCTAATTGCTCCTCCATTATAATGAAATCGCTGGTTTCAAGGCCGTCTCGCGATTAGTCCTAACACTTTGTTGTGATACCACGTTAAATCTCTCTGCCTTCCTTTATTTTCAAGATTTCTTTTACATACTTTGCTTTTAGAATTTGCATTTGTGTGTTTCTGAGAATTCCCGATTCCGTCGTTATAACACCCTTGAAAATCATTGTTATTTTAGGTGTGGTTGATAAACTCTCTCGCCATGTATCTATAATCATCACTTTACTATGCTATTTTATGTAAAGATATAATTGCCGCTAAAACCGCTATCAATGTATTATCTAACGTCTCGCGATTTGACTTACACCACTAACTATTATAATGTGTCTAACTTTAATAATTGAATTCAATTGCGTTTCTGAGATAGTTTTTCAAGAATAATTTTGTAATTACTGTTTTCGCACGTAAGGTATACGTTCTTATTATTGATTAGGGCATGTCCTAACACTTGTCCTTAGCTTGCTTAAGTTATGAAAGAGACTCCTACTTTGTCTAGATTAAAACTTAGTCATGTCACTCACTCAGAATCAGTGTGGCCATCAATATTTTGCAATAGTTTTACTGACTGGTGGGACATTTCTCAATATGAGTATTATGATACTCAGGGTGGGGTGTTTAATATGGTGGTAAATTTGATATAATGGTATCCATCATTCAACTTTAACCTCATTTACTATTTTATTATTTAATTTTAAAAGTGTTTCATTCAATCACCCAACTTCTAATAATTGACAAATTTGATTCAACCATCAAATTGACCGTTAAAACATTAAACCCGCAAAAATATTTTCGTCAAAACAATTATTTACAAAATAAAATAAAAATACTCCCACCCTTCTTCCTCCCCTCGGTTACCCCTACCTCATGGCCCATCCTATTCCACTCCTTTCACCTTCCCAACCGCCAACCACCGCCCATTTCCTCCAACACTACCCACCTGTGTATAACACCCCTTCCTCTTCCTCCCTTTCTTTGAACAACCGACTCCACCACCACACAACAATTCCATTGATAACAAGATGAGTATATAAATTTGAATAACTGGTATTTAGCATAGACTGTAAAAAGTCTTCGAAAAAAGTAAAAAGTATAAAATCTTTTTATGGAGTGAGTATTAATCTAGAACATAAACAAAGACATTTGAGTACAAACTAAAAAGCCACAATAAAACTGACCAATATTTAGAGGGATGACACTAATTGTACTGAATTTCTCACCACCATTACTGAGCTCATCTCCAATCATTGTAATCCTTTTGTATTTTACTCCTTATTTTTATTTTTTTACCAATCATTGTAATCAGCCAAAACAAACATTTGAACTGATCTCCCTCACCCGAAACAAATTACTACAGTACTAAAAATCTAACGTGATTATGAAGAGGGGTTTGAGGGATTTGGTCGTTTCTGGTGAAGGATAATACATTTGATTTCGTTTTTTCGGGTGGTGGAATGATGGTGGAGGAAATGGGTGGTGGTTGGGAAGATGAAAACGGTGGCGTAGGGGGTGGGGAAGAAGAAGTGTGAGGTAATTTTTTATTTTATTTTTTAATTAATTTTTTTTATGTTTTGATTAAAATGTCTTTACAGTTTTAGTATTTTATCGGAGAAATTGATGGTTGAATCAAATTTGTCAATTGTTGGAAGTTGGGTGATTGAATGAGAATGATGAAATGGTGAATGGGTCAAATATTAAGTGATGATTACTGTCATTAGCCCTAATATATATGAGGATCACATTATATTTAAGTTGAATGAAGAAATTATTACGATTCTATCTAATAAAGAATGAAAAATTACCCCAATCCTTCATATGAGAGGTCTTGAGTTCAATCTATAGATAAGTCTTATAAAACATTCTTATTCTTAAAAAAATGAAAAAAAAAATGAAAAATTACGACCGTTAGCATGATTCAATCGAGTTTATTATTAGGCTAGTCGGATCTAATTTAATTTATTTGGCAATCATTGATCCGATTATCAAAAATCTATAGTCATTTAAGTACTCCGTATAACATTACCAATTGGGAGCAAACTAAATTAGAATTTGGTCATACTTACACCAACAAAATTAGCTATTACGTAGTAACTGTTTGGTTACAAAGCCACTCAAATCATACTTTTGATGAGTAGATAGATGTCTAATAATTAATTTGAATGAAAAACATTCCATATATTCAAAACTTACTTGAACTTCGTATGATCATATTTGTACTAGTCTTAGATACTCATTAGAAACAAGAATCATTACAACTTACAAATTATGATCCGAATAATTTCTAACCCATTATTATAATTATCGAGAGAGAATTTATGAAACTCATGATTATCCCTAGTAGTGATATAAAGTTATTGCAGCTTAACTAGTCCGCCATAGCCACCGAATTATATATAATTCGATTCCTATATGAAATGTTGCAATAATAACCCCACAACATAATGACAAGTTAAATTTTAACATTAAAAGTTAGAGGCCACCATTGCTACTTCTTAGGTTAATTACGCTAATTAAGGAAAAACAAAGTTTAATTACGGGACTAAAGCGCAATGATCTGTAAATTGCGAGGATTAATCTATAACTCGAAAATTGTCAAGGAATAATTGCTACTCAATGACAATTTTATCAAATTGTCTAAAATGAGAAGTATGGGAAACGAATGTCCTTGTCAAATGACTTATGCATCCAACATTTCATGTGAACAAAACATAATTGAATCAATTTTCCAAGTTACTAATGAATGAAGTTTACTTGCAGTTCACATATGATGAGTTGTCGAAGTACATGCATATTCAGTTGCTGTGCAACTAGAAGTGTAGGGATAGTTGTATTTTTATTTTTTGAAAAATATAATTTTATTAAGTATTTTCTAAAAAAAAATGATATACATTCTTTTAAAAATTATGTTCATTCTTCTAATTTTATATTTTTTCTTATTTATAAATTATATATCAAGTTATTTATCTTCAGAATACAATCATGATTCCACTACATTTACAGACCTCAATGAAGTAAAAGTTGTACTATAATACAGTAATACAAACATAATGGGCCACGAAATATAGCTAGATTTGATGTATGTTAGAGTCATGAGGTATGCCAGATCTGGCCTTCTTGCTGTGAGTTTTTATTATATTAAACTAACTTCCATCACAAAATGATTGTCTAATTAAATTTTTAATTGTTTAATAAATTAAAAATATCATATATATTTTAATATTTTTATTAATTTTATATTGCATATATAAAAATATTCGCTCAAAGCTTAAAACGCTGATTTTAAAATTCAAAAACTAAATATTTTTTTGAGATTTAATAATTACTAATGTGTATAGTATATATATGTATGAGTCATAATGATATTGATGGCTTACCATCCCAATCAGGTAACAATAGCCATACAAATGAATCTGTCGGAATGTTGGTAGTTAGTCAGCCATATAAATGAAACCACTCTGGATCTCCAAGGGTTTTATTTAGTCAAGCTGTCTTTGCCTCAAGTGGAAGAATAGGTTTTCATTTATATACGGTAATTTCGTAACCACTTAGCAAATCAATCATATTAAATTTAGTTAAAATACTAAAAGATCTTAAATTTCATATAAAAAACTCAAGGTCGTCTAACCCCCACCCCCTCCCCCATACATTCTATACATGTACTTTTCAAGATTGTATGTATTATAATTATTTATGATGTTCATAAAACAAGATATATAATCAATCAAAGCAAGAAACATAAAAATGGAGCTAAAATTGACGTAGTTAGACTATCATCAAGATACTAATTACTAATGCCAACAAAAGGTAATTGATCTATCATTTCAACAATCAACAAAACATACTAGAGATGTTTTGAGTGATTGCATACCCTATAGGAACCGATTGGGGCATGTTCGTATCAGCTCCAACTATTTATTTCAAATAGAAAAAACGATTAAGAATGGAATCAAAATTTTGCATGAGGCGAAGGATTATATAAAAAAAATAGGAAATATCATTCATCTTAAAAAAATGAACTACATAAATAAGAAATGTTAAGTGAAAATAGAAAGCAAAATCTAAACTATTTTAGCTTATTTGGCATCTTTAATGTTGTATTTACTCCATTTTCCGTGAAGATCAAAAAATTTGAAATCAACATCAAATCTTTGAAGTATCTATAATGAAATCAACATCAAAAATTACGTAGCAACCGCCTCAATGTATAACACTAAACTATCAACAAAGAAATATCGACCATCTTGTTTCTCAACCTTGCCACAACCTTCATCATTTAAAACGCACGCCTGGTCAGAATTTGTGTAAAATCTTAAGCGACAGGACCAATCTAATCAACCTATCAAAAAGCTTGGATATATTTCACACTTCTTGTCTCTTTCATCATCCTCGCATCAACTCTAAAATTGTCGAGCCATTTTAAAGTCACTGCACGCAAATGAATCCCTAAAATGACCAACTCTCGCATTTCTTAAATGTGACAATCCTCTTGATCCGTAACTGCATGATAAAAATTCTGTATAATTCAATCCTCGCATATATCATCAAAATTAAATAAAATAAATCCATCCCTTGGATTCAATGATGAGGTGAGTATAACCAATTCCATCACATTTTTACAAAATCTGGATTGTAATTCTTGAAGCTGAATATCAATACAAGCATTAAAAAGCATCAATTCATGACGACAAGTCTACAAATATCATTTATAATGGCCCTCCCTCCTCCCCGCTTTATAATCATATGTGGATATCGGGAATCTCAATCTTATGATCGCAACAAAAATAGCCTTCACTTTATCAAACAAAATGTGCTCCATCATTCTTCTTAATTGTCGGAGCCGAATTTGTCGATGAAATTAAATGCATAGCATTTCAATATTCGAGACTTTCGTTGCAATTTTTTGCATAAATTATCTGTTATCTCTAATATTTCAACCATCATATGCGAAAGAAATATGAACTCAAAGGAAGTAATCTTATCATAACCTCCATCGCTTCCACTTTCGTCAAGTGCAACTCTATCATTGATTATATCTTTAAGACCGAAAGCAAGTCAGATCATATATATTGCCAAACTAATGAGAGATTGCAAATGAGAACTCCATCGAGTGTCCCCATGTCTTTTTAAAGTACTAATTTGGTTTTTTTTTTCTTACCGGTTTCCAACTTTTTTAATGAAATTTGCTCCAAAATCTAATTAGGCATGAAATTCAATAACCTGTCATGTCTCTTATCAATTAAGCTACTATATTAACAATAGATGTTATATTATCAAAGAATCACGAACCTCAAAGCAACTACTATTTGCTCTTTGATCTATCTCTAGACTCATCAACAATAATACAATATTTACTATCACCACTTCTTCTACTTAATATAATTTTGACTTTCTCTCTCACATGATTGAAATAATCTCCTTGAATTAAAGGTAATGCGTAGTGAGGCATTCCCAATATAGATTCACAAGAGCTTCCATACTTTTATTATAAAAGTTCAAAGAAACTCAACAACTCTGTAGTTACCTTTTATTTTCTGGAGACCTTCCTCATGTCTCCGACGACAAAGTTCTGGAGCGCAAGAAACTCATAGAATCACTAATACTACAACCCCGGGGGTCGTTTCGAGCAATTTATGACGCATTTATTTGCAAATTGAATTTCAATATGTTGAGATGAATTTTGAAAAAGTTGAATGTCTGCAAAGAGGTTGAAGTTTGGACCTCCCACATGTTTCAAGAAAGCACACATTTTCCCTATGACTTTACTCCAATTATTAAATCCTTTCATTGTAAAAAGCTTGTCTTTTGTATTCGATTTGTTAAAAAGATAGTATGAAAAACAATAAAGCCAGCATTTCTTGTGTGTATAATTATTCCAACCAATCTTTGAATAAATCAATCCATTCTCAACGAAATGACCACCATTCTCAACCCGATACGTGGCCTATACTCAATATAAAAGCGACGATTTTTTCTTGTTGACTGAGGACATTTCCACATTAGCGCTTCTTTTACCGGGTCAACTTTATATGTAATCATCACACTCAATTAATTCAACTCTAAAGAACTTTTACGATGCCGATCGACCTATACGTGGGTTGTTCAATATTAAAAGTCAAAGTTATGTAGGATCTGCCTCAACCACTTTCAATATTTGGAAACTCTTTTCTTTTTAAAATAAGATTTAATGTTTTTCCCTTATATCAAATTTCTAATAATAAATTGTTAAAATATCTAATAAATTTAATAATCCTAACATATCACATAAAATAATACCTGATGACTTAAATTTTAAATTAATTTAATTGGAAATTAAATAATACAATATGTATATTAACAAATCATTTTAAACTTAGTTAAAAAAAATTATAAAAACAAATAAGACATATTATAAAAATAATACGGCAATACTATACATTAAGCAATATAATACTCTATGTTCCATATATTATTATTATTATTGGGCAAAGGAAGAAGTACAAAGACTAAAGTTGAAGAAGATGATTTCAAATCCCAAAGTTATAAATTGCATCCGATTGTTTATTATATTTAGCGAATTCATGCCGATTATTTTGTGAATCGTGCAAGTTACAAAGTAGTAGTTTATTATATTTATGTCAAACTTATTTTGAATAATGTATTTGTGACTTATAAGTTTTAGTCTATTAGTTATACTATCTAACAATATGAGTAGTCACAAAATTAATATTAACCACAATTAAACTTTAAATATATAAAAATGAAGAAGGAATGATATAATTTTTGACAAAAATATATAGTATTATAATTATTATTTTGAATCTAGTGGGACTGACGGGTACCAATTTGGAATCGAAAAGCAATGGATCGAATAGACTCGAAATAATCTCACAAATTGGCCTGCACAGATTTGAAATAGAGGTGAATATACCAAAATAGACTCAAAAAATAAAGTTGAATATAACCCAGATAGATTTAGAATAAAAGTATAAAACATGTTAGAGATTGTTTGGTATGTACACATAGGAAAATCAACCTCGTTATTCGTAGTTTCAAGGAAGCTACTTTGGGATGATAAGAGGCAATATGAAAGTGGACAATGAGGGGGAGTATCAAGGAAAAGTCATCTATTCATATTTTTCATGTGTTCATTAGGCAAGTTGCCAACTTGAACAAGTTGGCAACTTGACAACTTGCCAATTTGGTAACTTGGCAACTTGTAGAGCAAGTTGCAAAAATTAATTCCCCATAGCTAAGTTTTGGTAGTGGGTCATTTTTTTTTTGCCTATAAATGTATGACGAACTATGGAAGTTCATTCATCCATAAAACAAAAACAAGCTCAAAAGCTTTGAGAGAAAATAAAAGAGTGTTTTGTAAAAGTGGGAGGTTTAGTGGGTTCAGATAAATAAAGTGTTTCACACAGTCATGAAATATATTTGAAAGTTATTTTCAAGGCACAAGTTTGAGGTTACTTTATAGTTGTATATTTTATATATCAACTATATTTTAGCCATCGATTCTCAATAATTGGTATCAGAGTCCGTGTTAGTTTTTCGAGTATTAGTTATATTATAATCATATTGGTGTTGTTAACTGTACATGTCTAGGTAAGTTCTGGCTAAGAAAAGATTTGGTATTTAAATCAGTTATCAAGGTACCTATCTTTCCCCGGAAAGTTACCTGTAATTATAATTTCCAATGGTTATACTTATACGATACTACACTATTCACATGAAGTCAGTAAAATTCAAGCGTTGCTAAGTAATGTAAAAATCAAGGACTAATTTGACTACATCCATTGAAAAGCTCAACAATAAGTAACCGGTCATGGAGTACCAGATTTATTTTACTGCTGCATAAAGATTTATGGGATATTGTCAATGGAACTGAAACAACACCACCAAGGGACACATCAACCTCAACACCACCTACATTAGTATGCACCTCAAAAAGCGAAACGGCGCATCTCAAATACGCAGAAAGAAATGAAAAGTTAAGGCCGGTAGCCACGATGCCTTAATAAGTGGCTCTGTAAGACGAAGTTTCTACAACGAATCAAAGATGCCCGGACGCCTAAGGAAGCGTGGGATACTTTGACAGCAATTTTTGCAAAGAAAAATGATGCGAAGTTACAAAGGCTCGAAAATGAGCTTTTGTCCATCTCCCAGGAATTGTCATCGGGCCTAATATTTTCAAAGGTGAAATCTCTCTATGTGATGAGATTTCTAAACTAAATCCAGAAAATAATATTTTAGAGACCGTGATGAAAAGAATTATCATCCACGTATCAAGTCGAATACAAGATCATTAGTCACGCAGAACTCACGTCAGCCATCGAATAACACAGCGCATTTGGAGAATTTTCTAATCAATGAAGACGATCTAGACAAATCCATGTCTAGCCGACTCCACCCATCGTGGAAGAGACAAACCTTTTTCACAAATGTAAGAGATGGACGAGAAGAGGTCGCGGCGAGGTCGAGAAAGCAGGACGCGCCGAGATTGGGGATCGTGGATATATGCATGTGGGAAACCATAAGGTGAGTAGGTTTCCAATCAGAGGAGCTGGAGGAGCTCAAAACGGTGGACGAACCAAAAATCGGTAGAACAAAAGATCAAGTCAGTGACGACGCTACAACTGTGGCAAGAATGGACATTATGCAAGAAATTACTGGTCCAAAAAAGTGGAAGGGAATGCTGCAACATCTTCAGTTAACGAGGCATCTTTCTTCTCGTGGGAGGAAACAAATGTTGCTGATTCACGCGAAAGCCTTTGTGGAAGAATTTGCACTCACGGCGGTGAGTATCACTGCTGACTATGTGAGAATGATTGATTCGATCAGATGTTCCAATCATACGATCGAGACGAAGTCAACGTTTTACTCAATTGCTATCGTTGCGATCGGTGGTTGCCAGAATAACAACAACACGCATATGCCAATGCACATATTGGCAAATTGAAGGTACCACAGAGGTATGGTCACGATCAAGTTCAGCTCCCGAATGTCTAACATGTTCTGGGAATAAAGAAGAGCTTGTTATCAGTGCCCAGTTGACCACTTCAGGAAACTATGTCATTTTTTGTCCGAACGATGTAAAAGTGTATGAAAATTTGAAGGTCACTGGTATACCAGAGATGGAAGGAAGGAGAATGGAAGCATCTATGTGATGTCAATGTAAAATAATTCTATGTTTGATAAGCAGTATAAAATGACACTGGCGACTGTGGGTACGCAAGGCTAGACATATTAATTATAGCAAATTGAAATCATGATATAAGAGTCGACGTTGAAGGGACTCCCAAACTTTGGGAGTATCCATAGTGATAGTTTGTATGTGTTGGATATCATTATGGTAATGCTCATCACCCTGCCTTAGAAGGAGTCAAAGTTTACGGGCAAGTGAGTCGCTGTCCACTCGTATTTGCTCGGGAAGATCAAACAACCATCAACCCGTGGTTATCAATACATGATAACATTTATTGATGACCACTCAAGGTTCGTGGACGTATTTCTCTTGAAGGACAAAAGTAGGCTTCCTCGAGAAATTCAAGAATTCAAAGAGATGGCGGAACGCGAAATGAAAGAAGATCATATGTCTTCGCATCATAATGGAAGACACATAATTCAAATGAGTTCAACAACTATTTGAAGAAGTGCAATATACGGAGACAACTCACGTGTACAAATATCTACGCTGTATCGGAATTGCTCTAGAGGAAGAATCATTTATCTAGCAAAGACACGTGTAAGTCTTCCATGTCAAGAATGTGGATCTGCTCAAGGTGACGACGAAAGTACGGTAGTCTATAATGCCAAATGTGCTACCACAACCGAGACTAGGATTTGTCTCACCATTTGAGAAGTTGAAGAATGTCAAGCCAACTGTCAATTACTTCCGAGTATTTGGATGTGTGTGCTATGTGTTTATAAATACGAACACCAAGTAAGCTTTGACAGTTAAGGCTATCCACGATCTTTGTGAGATACGACAAATGTAAGAAAGTGTTGGAGATGTTAGATCCTACTACAAACGTAACTTATGTCTCACGAAATGTTGTATTTTGATGCAGGCATCGCCATGGTGGGCAAACAAAGCCAGATACTGTGATACCCAAAGAGTTGCAAGAAAAGCTTCACTTAAGTGTAAGGAAGATTTCTCTCAAGATAGTAGCGTACTGTAAGGAAACAATGAACCAAAGCTCGATACAATGGGCAATCATAAAGAGCTGACAAATTCAAGTCAAGTCCTTTGAAAACGTGAAATTCATGAACACTGTAAGAGGCGCAGAAACCACGCCTGTGAGGTTCAGTCGAGTCATTACACACTCACTGAGAAGTGTCCGCTAGAGATAAGGCCAAATTCGAGTATTAAGCCTCATGTCGAGGTCAAAGAGTTAACTACCTTTGAAGGTGCTCTTCCAAAGAGTCCGTAGAGCGAGAAAACATGAGAAGAGATTTTGGCACTAAAACAAAATCAGATTTTGATTTTAAAATAAATCTCAAGGTATTAAAACCCATATTCGCAAATGGGTTTACAAGTTGAAAATTGCTCACGGTACTTCATCGAAAGATACAAGGTTCTAATTAGTCGTTCGAGGATTCTCTCAGAGTACGGAATTGACTATGACGAGATCGCTCACCCAAATGCAGCATTACCACGTCAGGTCTTACTATCTCTCGCAAAGAAGTAAAAGCACATGGATATTATGGCGTATGGATTTAAGAATGCATTAATGGGAGCTTGATCAGACATCTATATCACCAACCCCCAGGGATTTACTTAATTAGAGAAGCCAAATTTTGTGTGCAAGTTAAAGAAGACACTATATGATTCTTAAAGCAGTACCAAGAGTAATGGCATCGAAAAATTGTTGAGTTCCTCGGGGAGTACGCTGATGATTTCATTACTGAGATGACAAAGAAGAGATTCAAATAACAAGGACAACCTGTCGGCCAGATTAAACAAGGAGCTTGGAGAATCAAGCACTTCTTAGATTGAAGTTGGAAAGAACCGATGCATATTTATCGGGTCGAAATATCCGAGAGATACTTCAAAAGCTCGCTGTTAATGTAAAACCAATTTCTACCCCAACGGAGCCAAATTTGAAGTTGTTTATCAATGTCGGGAAGATTGAGGATATAACAATGTATCGCAGCATAGTGTGCTAGCCCCATCTACTCTACCTCTTCCTGCATCTCGATAGCATTTCAGAAGTTGGCGCTAGCACGCTCATGCACTGAGAAGTCACATCTTGAAGTAGTTGGGAGGTATACCGAGATACGTGAAAGAATACTCCTTGATTGGGGACTCTCTTGCGAGAAAGTGGGTGTAGTGAAAAGAACGGTTAATGCTGGACACGATTTAGCCGAGATCACGATACTTGTCGCTCGACTATCGATACGTGTTCAACCTTGAATCGAGCTATATCACGCGTAAGAAGAGACAACCTAATCGCTTCTCTTTCAACTACGCATGCTGAGTACATGGCGTGGGCTACAAGGTATGTTCTTGGTCAGCCAACTCACGGCGACCTCGAATCAACCGACGGGATCACATTACATCAGATAACTCGCCGCCAGCCCGACTAGCCGAAAATCCAAGTTGTTTCATGCTTGAACCAAACACGCGAGTTGCACACCTATCATTTGTTACTTACGTTATAATTTCAAGGAGATATCGACGATCACCAAGATGTAGGATCATGTTGCAAATATTTTCACAAAGAGTTTACCAGCAAAGAAATTTCAAAATTTCAAGGAAGGTTGATGACAAGAGGCACAAGGAAAGTGGACAATTTGTGGGGAGGACAGAAAACATTGTCCACATTTTCATAAATTATTAGGCAAGTCAATAACTCGAACAAGCTATAACCTTTAATAACTTGTGTGAGCAAGTTGCAAAATTAACTTCATAGTTAAGTTTGAGAAAATGTGGTCATTTCCTTTGCTTATAAATAATGGCTTAACCACGAAGCTCATTCATTCATAAAACAAAACAAACTCAAAAGTTTTGTGGTAAAAATAGAAATGCTTTGTGTGTTGATACTGAAAAGTCTGATAAATAAAAGTGTTGTCAGTGTGTTAAGCTTTTATGAATATATTTGTTTATTTGTACCACAAAGCTGGCGTTACTTTTTATAACAGATATTTTTATATATTAACTATATTTTAGCCATCGATTTTCAACAAAGTTGATTCAGCCAAGTTTCGAATCCGATTAATTGATTCATATCATATTGGAAGCAAATTTTGAATCCAAACTTATCGAGCCAAATAATCGAGTGATTTTTTAGTCAACGGTTTGTTAATGGACTCTTCTTATACTCAACGCAATCTAACAAGATGGCCAGATGGGGTTCCTTCTTTCATTAGACAAAATGTGAACATGAAGGGGCACAAAATGGTGAGATTGGGGGCTTGGATTTGAGAAGCCTTGTCTAGGAAGTTGGAAGGCCCCAATGTCCATAATCTGGGCCAAGGTCCGACAGACCTTTACTCTATGTAGACTTATCTATAATCTATTTCTATTCTACACTTTGTAGCTTTGTGCAGTACTATTTTATTTATAACATTCTTCCTAAATTCATAAATAAATACAGTATGTAAGTTTGATGAGGGCTCATGAGAGCAATAGATGCTTCTGTAAAGATTCAATGTGCTGTTTATGTGGATTCATAAATCCAAACAACTTAGACGAACTAGTGAATGGTGGTGGTTGTTATTTTGTGCGGGACTATTTCCACGTTTTCACGGTCCTAATTCAGAAATTTTTAGTTAAAAAAAATTGATCGTGTGAAGTGCATGATCGGTTTATGTTTTAACGGAATCTTGTACAAATAAGGCATTGAAAATAATTATTACCATATTTTATATTCATTTTTACCAAATTGTGACTACAAATGATACAACAATACAATCAAGCATAATGAAGTCATTTTTAATCAGCCAACATGTAACAAAGTCCTACCATGTCAAGGGCACAAAAAGGGAGTATAATTATCTCATCAGACATTCTTAAACAAGAAAACGAATCAAGTTGAAATAATAAATAAAACAAGGTCAAAGTCAACAAGAACATAATTTCATTATTTCGTCGCTTTCCATTTGCTACCACCTCATATCAACTGTCCACGTTATTGCTCAAAATACCACCTGAATACCCGATAGATTTATTCGATATTCATGCTTCGGATATCAATGAATCGAGTAATTTGATACAATTAAAACTGCCTTTAAGTAAACGTGATTTTTTAAAGATGTCGAATTTAAGATATAATATTAGAATAATAAGTGGAGTGGCATTAGACAACCACCAATTCGCTTTTAAATATTTAGCCACAGGTATATTGGAGGCTAATCTAGTTTAGGTTCATGTCTATAAAATACATAAAAATTGTATTTCATATTTAAGTAATTTCAAATTTCAAAAATTCCATAAAAAAGCAGCCGAAATAATCGAAACCACAATAACCATATGAAAGAAAACACACAGACAAGATTATATGCGAGCTGCTGCATAATAATTTATTAAGGTGTTTCGAAGCAACTACGCCGCCTAACCAACTTAAGCAAAACCAAATAAAAGAAATCAGGCATCAAACTTCCATGAGAAAAATTCATGTGCTGAAATGTAAGAGTTACCGAGCAGCCCATAATAGATTGAAAGATTACAGAACAATTGTGACAACTAAATTAAAGAAATATGGGTGTCCGACGGTGGCTTGTGGTGGCGAAAGCCACCGTCGGCACAATAGATTTGGTTTTTTTTTTTAAGATTTTATGTTTTGATATTGTGAAAATGTTAGTAATACTACGATAAAATAATATATCAACCTAATATTAATCATTGAACAATAAATACAATCTTGTTGCCTTATTTATAAACATTTAAACCTAAACTTACAGAGGCTTGGATCATATGAAATCATGAAGCGATAATGCTTTTAAAAATTAACCTGTGAAAGAGGAAAATCGAATAATCTGGTGCCGACGATTAAAAATATCATTAGACACACACCTTGACCCAGCGAATACATTATAATTCGCTTGGCATTAACGATTTAAGCTAAATGTACTTATACTATATGAATGTGTTCATTTTCCAAAGTAAAATAATTTTAGAATTTCAAACGAAGTAAAGGAGGATATTATCCTCAATTTAACTTAGATTCATCTCAAAAACAACTTGACCACTGTAGCAAACTCCAAGATAGCTGTTTCAATGTAGCCTCAATACTTAACCGCATCTAAGAGTATAATGTACACTCTATCATTAGCTCGAATATAGCGTGATATTATATATCGACATACGATAAAATGATTTTGTCCAATACTAATTAAAATAAGTTGATTGTGGAGTTAAAATACATTTTGAAGTGCAAACTGACAGATTAATGTGTTATCTTTCTTCATATTTAGTTGAAAAAGTTGATTTTAAGATAATCGAATGGTTTAACGGTTAAACTAGCATATCCCTTTATTCTTAAGGTTAAAGTCTTTAATTTCATTTTAAGGGGAAAAATGGTTGAAATTATTGTAATGTTACCTATAAAAAAAATTAATTCAATGGCTCACTCACACAATTAGATTCGATGAAATTATATTGATGTAAACACCATAATTATCTATTATCGATAATCGTGATCCATCGTGATTAACTTAAACTCGACAAGTTAGTGATATTTCGAATGAAACAATCAAATAATTAATAGTCATGAACCATTCCAAAAATATAAACATTCAGAACATAATAAAATTATTTATGAGAAACAACCATACTAGTCATTTTAATAATTCTTACAACCTCAGCAATAATCTCCATTTGTACAATTTCCCAAAAAGCTTCAAAATTTATATAGAAATTGATCAAACCAAAAAACTACTAGACTAATGTTCCACTTAAATATGAAAAAAAAAACCCATCTTTAACTCTTCTTGAATTTGCATTTTCAGTTAATTTCTCCAAAAAACAAACCCCCAAATTGAAAAAAATTCAGTTTAATTTATAGTTTTATACATTCTTGATTAATATTAGTTCGAAAATGGAGATTTTGGGGTTTAATATTACTGATGACTTATTGGGTACTTTTGTGCCAATTGTTATATATTGGTTATATTCAGGGGTTTATGTGTTATTAGGTGGTTTTGATAATTATAGGTTGCATTCAAGAAAAGATGAAGATGAGAAGAATTTGGTTCCAAAGAATGAAGTTGTTAGAGGTGTTCTTGTTCAGCAAGGTGTACAAGCTGTTGTTGCCACCTTTCTCTTTTCTGTGAGTGAAATTTATGTTGTTTTGTTATTGTGTCCCAAAAAGGTTGTCCAGTTTTGAATTTTGATGGTTGGCTTTTTAGAATTGGATGTTTAATGTTTTTGTGTATGTTGTGTAATGTGTAGTGAAATATATGTCAAGGATGGTATTTTTGATGTTTTTGTATCTGTTGTATATAATGTGTATTGAAAAATATGTCAAAGATGGTATTTTTAATGTATTTTACTAGTAATGTGATAATTTTGATTCATATTGAAGTTGTGTGTGAAATTAAGGCTATAAGGTTTGTTGATATCGACCATTGGAAATCAAACTAGACTATCTTTTTGAGATGGATGTAGTATTATTTTCTGGATTGTATTGACTTATGATACTTGGGTTTTCGTCTGGTTTAATAATTGGGATCTGTTGAAGCGTATAACTTATTTCATCTAACTGAGTGTGTTGAATTATAGTATGAGATCATGTGTCCTAGATGTTCTTGGTATGTGTTTGCTAATTTTGAATGAAGATTGCAACTTATGCATATCGTGGTTGGGGATCAAAGATGATCTTTCTCGTTTTAGACCTTCTAGGAAAATTGTGCATATGTATGCATTGACTGGAAGTACTTCATTCAAATCTTAGATAACGGGATGTACCACATAAATGAGACTGGGAAGCAATTTAAGATCCTTTAGTTAAATGTTACAACAAGAATTTTTTAGTAACTGAAAGTCGATGACTGGAGGTGGAGCCAGATGTTCATGCAATGAGTAGGTATGGTGGTATTATGCTTTGTGATAGTGTGCCTAAGTTAATGTGAGAGGAGAAAGCTACAAGATTACCAGCGACTGCAACCTGTGAAGAGTTTTATATTGCTAGAGATGAGTGAAACATATCATTGTTTTCTTGCAGGTGGGGGGACAAGGGTTGGAGGTAGTTAGGGATGATCTCTTCTCATCAAGTTTTTGGTTATCTTTCTACTGAATTTTTCCTTCTCAGTTGACTGCTGATATCAAGATTTAGCTTCATGGCTCCTGAATTATCAACTGGTAGAAAGAAAATTATCGTGGTGACTGGCTCGTGTTTAACATATAGCCATGCCTAAGAATAGTCATGCTTGGAAAATTAATACTGGTATTTTCTATCTTTTAGTGTTCTCAGCATCAGAAATGATAAAATTATTTTACTTGCAAGTAGGATCCAGGCAATGCTGATCAGTAGCTTCCTAGGAGCAGTTGTGTTTCCTTTTAGAATACCTAATGCTGAATGTCACATAGGAAAGAGAGCAAATTGGGTGCTGCATTCTCCTCTTCCTTGTTATCTTTTCCTTCGTGGTACTTGACAAGTGAAGAAGCAAATTGTTATGGAATTTGCTCTTAAAATCTCCAACAGCAAGTGAGTTAAACAATGGAACTTATTATACTTATATTATCTCCAGAATGTATTCAGTAAGCAAACTATTAATTCTTATATCACCTCCAGAATGTGTTCATTTTTTATGTGTATTACCCTTTTATGTGCATATAATCAACCCCCCCACCCCTCTTAGGTGGTACCCTTTAGCCTCTTTAGAGGGGTTGTAACATGTTGTTGTTGTTGTTTGGGCTTCTATTATTGAGGAGATGGTGTTAAGGCAATTTGATTAACCTGTGAGTAGCCGGTGGCATATAAATTATACTCATAATGTAATGCGTCTTGTGCTCGAAGAATCATTTATCCGTTAAGGATTATTTAAATTATAGATTATGTGTGCTGATATTTGCAATGATTATTGTGTGCTGCCGGTCACAGGAAGTAACGTTGAGAGTATTTGTCATTGCAACGCAATTTTTTATTGCAATGTTTGTATTGGACACCTGGCAATATTTCATGCACAGATATATGCACCAAAACAAGTTCTTGTATCGGCATATCCATTCCCAGCATCACCGACTCATTGTTCCTTATGCATTTGGCCCGCTGTACAACCACCCAGTAGAAGGGCTGATTCTCGATACTATTGGAGGAGCATTATCGTTCCTTCTGTCAGGCATGTCCCCACGACTATCAATCTTCTTCTTCTCTTTTGCTACCTTGAAAACGGTTGATGATCATTGTGGATTATCGTTGCCTTGGAACCTTTTCCATATCTTCTTCCGAAACAATTCTGCCTATCATGATGTTCATCATCAGTTTTATGGATTGAAATATAACTACTCACAACCATTTTTTGTCACATGGGATAAAATACTTGGTACTTACATGCCTTTTTCACTTGAGAAGAGAGCTAATGGGGGATTTGAAGCAGTACCAACCAAAGACGGCAAGGTTAACTAATAGAGTAGTTATTCATTTAAGATCTGTATCACTATTTTTTACAGGTTTTTTCTTAGACTTCACCATAGGCCTGATTAATTATGTACCATGTGTATAGGAGCAAACTTATATAATCCTGTTGTATAATTTTCTGTTGGTTGTGCATACAACTGTTCAATTTCTTCCTGAAGTACTTTTTGTGCTTGTATTTTATTGCCATGTTCTATAATTTGCCTGCTCTATAATTATGTACCTGAGTGTTGTTTCAGGTGTCTGTTTACTACATCATAGGATAGTTCATTTCACATAGAATCATGGATTGTATTAATAACAGACTGAATCTAGATTAGGTTTTTCACAAATTTGATCAGCTAAGTTGTAGTTAATCTCTATAGAACATTTTCACCTAAATATGTTAATGCTTTGTGGTGGCAATAAGTAGGGAACTCTCACTTACTGTTGGGCTTTTTTACTCTTCTTGCGATAGTTAGGATTCTAAAACCAGATTGAGGACTTTGGATTTAGGATAATATCTTTGATGTCTTTCATTATTTTAATTGTTTCTCACCTATACAGTGCCACGACAATTAAATCGTCTGTGACACGTCGCCACGAAGAGTCTACCGCGCAAGTGGGGTAGTGGAGGTCGAGATAATGCTGACGCTACGCTTGTGAGCAGGCGTTTAGGTTGCATGAGAATCCATCATTGGCCCTTAAATTATTTTTAGTCAATACTAAAGAGCTAAGTGGTCACTTGTAAAATAAAGTCAATTACAAACTGAAAGTATCTTTTTCTGAAAATTGAGAGAATTTTGTTGCTGTATTTTCTGTCGTAATCATTATTCAGAAATATATAACTGGAAAATACTTGAATACATTGCCACTCCTAATAGCTTGTTTTGTTTATGTATTACTCTCCTATTCATCTAATGTTGATTACTAAATCTTGAAACTCTCTGATTAGATGGAATTGTAGGTTGGACTATTAGTCAATCTCAAATGTAACATCTATGACAACTTGCATTTCATGATTGGAATTTTGACACTTTCTGCATATTAAGGTTGTTAGCTTATACATTTTGCTTGGATAGATGTTATTTGTAATGATGTGTGGATAGTAATATGATGAGTAGTTATCGAATACTTTTATAATCTTTACACTAGCCGTAATGAGGGTAAAAACAGGGATTGAATTAGTGAACCAGTTGTTGGGCACCACCACTCGTGGTGGCCATGGACTGCAGCTGTGCGGCTGTTCCATGTAGCAATGGCTCGAGGCAGTCAGGTTGCTTTTCGCCTCAGCATTCCCGAAACAACTCCAGGGCTCTGGATAAGTGACTGTTCACCATTATTAGGGAGGTTAATGCCTCACATCACAATCCTTGTAAACTTAATCGAAGTGAAGACATCTGGTCATAACTGTGATGGAGGACCACGGACCACCATGCTTTTAATATGGCATGTGGCAACTATGCTACTCACCTCTTTTTATGGTTAAAGGAGGTATTTTGTCAAGAAAGTGATGACCTTATACATCTTCAAGCCCTTTTTCACATCAAAACATGCTCTTTTCCATATCAACATCAGTTTTTTTCAAAGTTCATTTTTTTCCAGTTGTAGTAGTTACTTTAAGAACCCATTAAAAATATTCTTTGAATGTGGTCTTCTTACTTCATAGCCAATGAAAAATAAACATATTCGATTGTAGATAACGCATCATAGATTAACTTGTAGGATCTTCTTGGAGGACTTTTTCCAAGATATATGACGCATTCGAAAAATTATATTTGGAACCTTTTAGCTATTTTTTCGTCCTCTATGGTGTATTTGTCTCTGCAGTAAGTTGAGTCTTCCAGATAAAACGCTTTACTTTATGCCTTTTACTGGCTTTTAGAGAAACTCACTTATCATGTCATTTATGGCCATGAACAACCTATCAGCTGTCCAATTGCTCCCATGTGAATGGAACATGAATTGAAAGTGGTGGTTATTGATTAGATTAGACAGTGTGTGGAATGATAAGAGGGAGTTTGGTGTGGGGGAGAGGGGAGGGGGGGTTAGATTGTGTTCCATACACATTCAAGAATTAGGAGTTCATTAGTGGTGTGTGTGTGACCTTGTGAACAATAATTCTATTATTGCTGGCAGCAAGAATGCATGCTGGTTTTGTGGTTCACTTAAGGAGCACATTGTCACACTACAGCCAACAAGAGCATGAAAACAAGCAGGGAGAATAACAGAAAGAATGTGTGATGAAATAGAAATTGTTGAGATCACAAAGTAGTTACAAAAAGATTTCATTTCTGTATTTTTATTTACAAGTATTTTACAAATTACAAACTCTATAAATAGAGTGGATGGAGAATGTAAAAAGGGGAGTGAAAATGCTAGCTATTTTATTCTCTTAGTTCTTTCTTCTTCTTTACGGTATTTTAAGAATAAAGTGTATTAAGTTTGTATTTGACTGCTACACACATATTTTTTGGGGGGGGGTGATTGTAGACTTAGGTTGAAATTCTGATTTGTCCTTAAAATATCTTCTGTAAGTCGCCACGTAGTAAATATCATAATAGTTTTAGTATAATATTATTGAAGATAGATCATGATGCATTAAGAAGTACTGTTAGATATTTTCCATCCTGCTTCTAATGAAAGTAAATTGGAGCAATAGTTTCTTTACTACAATGTTAATTCTTCTTCTTTTGAAGGAATGAAGCCATTGCCAGCGTATTTATCTGGTATGGGTCGCATCTCTTGCTATAGCATACACCTCAGTTACATTAATGCTTCAGGCTAGCAATTAAACTAAATCGAAAATTAAGAATAGCCATATAGAAAATGACACTGGAAGAACACAACATTTGAGCATTCAGGGAATATTTTTCTACTGAAATTATTCTTAACTATGCTACAGGAAACATCTTATGGTTTAATATTAGTGCATATACAACATATGGGGTGCAAGTTTGAATTGTGACTCAGACAGTGGAATTGTGTTGAATCGACGACTGTTTATTGTTTGAAGTCCTGTTTGCTTGCTTTCAGACTGAAATCTCTTCATTGGCTTGATGGTTTCCATTCTTTGCTGCCTTTGCAAGTCCGAGTTTGCCCTTTCAGATGCCCTGTATGCTTCTCCAGCAACTTTGACAGCCTTATGATTCTTGCAGCCTGAAAGAATAGCAGGAAGTTTACTTGTCATCTGTTTCCTTGTCTGTGTATTTCTCCCATCCCGGACCTTCCTTGAACGACTAGTCCTGGCAGGAACCGCTTCCAACTCTTCTGAGTCGGACATTACTGAGAAATCCGCCATACTTGCTGTAACGGTGCTCCATTGTACACTTGCTTCACTAGGGGCGTAACAAGAGATGGGGGTGATGCAGCCAGACATGCGATCCGATGCCTGTCTGACAAGCTGTGGATTGGTATAATTTGTTGAGAAACTCTCAATCTCAAACAGGTCTGAACTTGTTTCACTGTCCTTATCATTGTACTCCTCATTGGGACATTTTGCTATCCCTATTTCTTGCACTCTTTTATTGATAGCATCCCAAGCTAACATTTTCACCTCTCTCTCTAAGCTAGAGGCCTTGTCTCCTTGTTTCTGCAATGGAGGTCCATATACATCTACTGATCTTTCCCTTGCGAATTCTCCTTTATCTTCCTTGAGCCAAATATTTGAGTCAGTCCTTCCAAATTGCTTCATATCTCCATTTTTAGCTCCCTTTCTTGATTCCCCTTGATTACAGCTATTGCTAACATCAATAGCACTCCCATCATTGCAAGAGCAATGCCAGCCAAGTCTGGCGAGGAAACTCTTTCGACAACTCTCACCTTTCGGTGTCTGCTGAGGAGTCGGAACATTCAGCAACAAATTTCTGCTATTGCAGCTTGATTCAGAGCGTACACTAGGCGTTTTGGGCCTAATTTTACTCTCACAAGATACTGCTTCATGAGGATCATCTTTCTTGTTCATAAATTTTTGTGTCACATCATGTTCTTCAAATGGTTCATTGAAATATCTTTCAGCACCAAATACATCAATTTCTCCATTTTCTGACTTGTTTCTCCCCAATTGAATGTGACCATTATGTTGAAATGAGAAAGAATTATGGCGCGATTTTGTTAGTTGAAGAACAAAGCTTTCTTCAGCACCATTCAAGTAAGAGGAAAAAGAAGCATCACCAAATGTAACTATAGAAGACATGGTGATTTAATACAAAGGGGGCCTCTATAATTTATTTAGTGAGACAAGAAAAGGTTATAGTTTATGTAAGATGAATACTCAAATGAGAGGATAATAGCAAACTATCTAGCCTAATCACCTTAAATAGAGTTGGAAAGTGTTCGGTATGGTAATTTTAGGCTACATGGTAAAAAGAAGACTTAACTACTCAAGACGTTCTTTATTTACTGTGGCTTTGATTTTTTTATAATAATAATAATTTAGATTTTAGTTTAACATATTTTAAAAGAATATATAGTTCATTTACTCAAGTTTATATATCATATTCATACCAACATTTTTCATACGAGTATATATTACATACCACCCATTGCCCCTCATAACTTTTGAAGATTGAAGACAAATTGGTAATTTTGAAAATTACCGAGGAGCATTCTTATTTTCATGTCTCTAGAGTTTTCATTGGTGTTATAATAGTTAATTGAAGTTATAATTTTGTTGCACAAATGTTTATTTTCTTAAATCAATTTAAAGTAGGAAGAACTTTATGTGAATTGATAATAAAACACACTAAATAAGAAACTTATTTGTGCAAGTTAGCATGTAACGATGCATGAAAAAAAATGGTCATTTAATTTATGCAATGAGTTTGGATCTCTATATGAGCTGTTATATATTACCAATACAAATTCCAAAAACTGGTGTCTGACTCTTTGTCAAACTCAAAGTCGTACTCCGAACACTTGTTATGCAATAATGTCCTTGATTATTGAAGAATATTGTGAAACTCTTAATTAAATTAGTTATGGAATACAAAGTTATATACAAATAATGATATAAATTTAATGGACTATAATATAAAAGCCCGAATAATAAATTTATTCACAATCTGATATATTATAAATGTATCAAAATTTCGTTTTCGAGGTAGGCATGAGAAGTAGCGTTAAATGTCAAAGATAGCGTCAGCAAGAAATGACAATGTCGGCACCGATGTCGCGTACGTTCATGAAGGGCGGATTTGAGCAAGATGTAGAGTTATTTGGCTATCCGCGATGCAAATGCATAGGATCACGAGTAAGGATATCTTGAACTATGCAACAAACCTTTTAACCATTTTAATTCTACAAATATAGCGGCCATAACCTATACTCGTTTATTGAGAAGAACGTGCCACCGTGATCTGTTTCTTAGATTTCCGGAAATAGAAGTCGCCCCAAAAAGCCTAACCCAACTTGAAATTGAGCATGCATTGAGTGGGCAAGCCCCAGCCCAATCGAGAATCACGCGACCAGCGCAAATCACGAGGATTTGACAAAATGCACTTGTCGAGCGAACCCTTGAATGTTGTGACCTCAAATGCGGCTACTGATGATCATGTCTCGGGCATGTAAAAAGTGAGACAAAACATGCACAACAAAAGATAAATCCGGACGTTAAAAGCCGGATACAATAAAGCGACCCGCTGCGCCTATAAATATACATCAGCAGAGGACTAGTAGAACTCATGAATGATGATTACATTTCCAAAAGGAAGCGGCGGTTTAGCTCCAAGTAAACCAGCTTCAGAGATAATATTCAGGGTATATTTCCGTTGTGACAGAAAAATACCCTCTTGACTACGAGCAACTTCAATACCAAGAAAGTATTTAAGGATACCAAGGTCCTTCATATGAAAACAAGAGCTCAAATATTCTTTAAGAAAGCATCATGAATTGTTTCGAGATAATATGAATCATCAACATAAACTAACTGGGTATTCGAACAGCTTTCTTAGACCAAGTGAATAACGAATAATCAGAGATAAATACTTGAATAAAACCATAACGTTTAAGAGCGGCCCGGATAACTTAGAGAACCCAGCGTCAGGAGCCTCACTTGAATCATACAGAGACTTTTTGGAGTCCTCACATTACCTCGTTGGCCTACTGCAGAGAATCATGGGTGGCACGCTTCATATAGACTTCTCGTAAAGTTCACCTTGGCAAGGAATGCATTATGGACATCCATTTTGATGCAATGCCCAATTTTTACTTAGAAATGACAATGCTTGAAATGTGCGGCTTGATTACCGTTTTTGCCCCGGTGCAAAAGTGTCACCATAACTTGATACCTTCAACGTGGTGCAGACCTGCTTCGAGCCTTAAAAGCGCTCCACGCTACCATCAATTAGAGTTTGATTTTGTATACCCGCCATTGCTGAGCCTTTTGCAGGGAGAAAGTGTTTCCGTCGCCAAATGCAAATTTATCCACCAAAGCCCGAATTCGCGTGCGTAGCTTTCTGCCGTCCACTAATGTCTGCTTCGCCAGAAATTCTTGGGTTCACTACACAAGTTAAGTTGCAAAGAAAATATGCGTGTTTACTAGAAAAATGATTGGAGTTTCTTTGAATTTGCTATAGGATAAAAATTACACGAGGACGGTGGAAGGCGGTGAAAGCGAAAGAAGAGGATGGTTTTTATTTCAACGATGTATTGGCCAACAAAATCCGCGAAGCGAGCTTGAAGCGTCTTAGTTACTGTGATGACCACACTACTAACTGCATGATACGCTGGTGGGCCAATTTCCACTTGGATCAACTGCCTGGTAATAAGGATATTTTGAGCGGCCGAGAACCGGGGAGGTCGATCCGCCCCGTCCAGGAGAACCATAGGCGAAGCGGGTTGTGCCATGTTCGTCAAAATAACTAGAGTGGAGCAAAAGCGAGGCCGGTTCACACACAGTAAGTCGTATGATGCCGTCCGCCCGATTCAAAATCCACACGAGTCGGTACATTCGAGACAATAAGTTGGTAAACCCGACACAAGGATCTATTGATATAAGGAAACTTCGGTTTCATAGAACAACGTCACGAGGCGAAAAATTCAGTGGCTAATCATCTGATTTCACTTTGGCTTTTTCCTATACGGGTAACCTACAAAAATGCACCTCTACTACATTGCAAACATCAAGTTTACTCTTTTGGTCATGGACATAACATAAGGAACCAAACACTCGTAATTCAGAATACTCGGAGAGCAATTATAAATTTAATTCATGCGGGAGGCGGTAATTCCAGCACATTAGAAGAATGCGATTAATTAGAAAAAGCTTGACCCAGTTAAAATACACTGCGCCCCAATTAATGGGTAGAATTCATGAAAGCGCAATGATCTACCAGCGTTCAAAATATGTGATGCTTCGCTCGGCTCGACCATTCTGCGTGTGGAGTCACACTGAGCGTTTTAAACCGATACCGTTTGCAAGAAAAAGCTCACGCTAAGCGGAAAAACTCGGAGTGCCATTCATCGCTACGCACAATTTTAACCTTAGCATTAAGCGATGATCAACTATAGCAAGCGGGTAAAAATAACGAAGAACCTCAGTTTTATCAATTAAGAGAAAAATCCAAACCGCACCAGAAAAATCATCCGCAAAGTCGAAAAATCGAAGCACCCCTTGAGACCTGATGCGATAAAGGCCCCAAACATCACAATGTATCAATTCAAAACATCTGCTACTTTTATGAGTACTAATAGGAAAAGACTCTCGAGTATGTTTAGCTTGATGACAAACCGTACAAGCTTTATCCAACATAATACTAGAACTAGAAATAAACGGAAGAGACTGCACTATCTTATCCGATGGATGTCCCAATCTTTGATGCCATAACTGTGGAGAAACCGTCTGATGAACATGCCAGTTTGAAAGTAAATTCACCACTTTTTGAAATAAGTAAAGTCCATCTGGCGGTCCACCCGCTCAATCGGCATCCTTGAGCAGCGGTGGCGAACAATACAACCACTCTTAGTAAACGATAAAATACAATCCAAATCCTTAGTAACTCGAGACACAGACATTAAGTTGTACTTTAATTGGGGTACATATAACACATTCTGCAACACAAAATTAGAGGACAAAGAAACACAACCAGATAAGTTTGAAGAGGCCATGGTACCATTTGGAAGACCCACTTTACAATGAAGTATAGATTTAACATTACTCATGAGACCAAGATTACCGGTAACGTGAGTAGAACCCAGCCTCGATAATTGAGTGCAGCAGAAAACTTTTACCATTCAAGCGTTCAATGGAGGATGTCTACTTAATTGCAAGAAATACGCAAGGTTGTTCCGTTGTTGTGTGGAGTTAACTCGAAGACCCGGCTGCTGCCGGCCGTGTTGTCGCGATGCGCAACTAACCTCGAACTCCACTGCGCACCACACGGATTGCGCGAGAACACTAGCGGCGTCGAGGTCCGGAGGCCAGTGAAAAGAAACGGGGCAGGCCTGATCGCGCCCCGCGCCTAGCGGCGTACGATCTGCTTTGAAGTGCGAAGGAAACCCGTCAGCCGAGATGCCTTGAAATTTTGGTTGGGAACCGTATTTTTAGTGAAGCTGACATGACTCGTGCGATTCGGTAAGTCGCCTACGCATGAGCTACAGGGCGTGAATCAGCGGAAGAATTACCTCCGTTGGAGAATGCGAGATAAACATGTAGCCATGATATCATCTCGGACGTAATCAGCGATGGGTGAAATTTAACCTCTCTTGATTCGGCATGAGTGCGATAAAGCGCGATCCAAGGATGGATGGGAATCTTGAGCTAATAAAGGTAGGCAGTATGACCAAAAAGTTAGAGTATTAATGCCATAAAGAAAATCATATAGCCTTTCTTCATCCCGTACGTTCTTTGGCTTTGAGTGGCATTGATATGAGCCACGCTACCCAGGCGAGGAATAGGATTATCTTGAGCAATTCATCCACATAAAGGTTGTAGCTTACCCGAAATACTCCCTTGTGAGACATGATTTTTGATTGTTTACAGCTAGAGACCTCTTTTAATTTGTTGTTTTTAGAATGTACATTTCGGCATCAAACCTTTTGCAACAATATAAGGGCGAGCTTACATCAAAATACGGAAGGAGTTTTCCGTAGTGATCATCGATAGTGTTTAGAAATCCGTTGAGCTAACATTGCTGAATACAACTCCCAATTTATCGTCATTTGTTGGTTTAAGGCTAAGTAATAAGCCACGAATTTTGACGTGACATGAGAGATAGACAAAGAGATTTAGATACTTCATTATAATTATGGCGAATTTAAACATGAGCCCGTACTAACGAGGCTTTCAGGATTATTATTAGAATCAAGATAAAAAGGAGAATAGATATCAATTTTAGTAGATACAGGAGGGTTAACACCACCATTACCAATGACCCTGTACCCTCCGTAGCTTTTTGTGTGTTATCAGACATGACCTAATCTAATACCAATGAACAGAACGAATGAACAAGAAGAAACCAATGAAAGAGAAAATAGCCGTGTACCAAATTAGAGTAGGAAGTAGCCGTGTACCCCAAGAAAATAGTAACCACAAGAAAGTAGTAACCAATGAAATCAATGAACATAAAATAGTAACCACAAGAAATCAATGAACAGCAAGTTTGCGTACTAGAAAAAGAACAGGGAAGAAAGACCGATTGGAGAAGAAAAAAAAAAGAAATTGTCATAGCATGAAGAATATTATGAAACTTTCTATTGAATTAATTATGGAATTCAAAATTATGTACAAATAATATATAAACCTAATGGACTATAACACAAAAACCCAAATAATAATTATTACAATACAATATATTATACAAACGTATAATATATTCCAACAATTATGTCCCACATATGAACAACTTAGGTCTCAGGGCCTGGCAAATGAAACTAATATCATACACAAATTCATCCAAGAAAACCCAAATCTGTAATTTTGTGCAATCTGATAGGAACCCATCCAAGTCACAAAAAATGAATCTCCACAATACAGCAAAGCATGAGCATTAAGAGGCCAATAATGTAGACACCATTAAACTTATATGGCACTAGAGAAATCATTTGCACGATTGTTAGTTCGCATCTCGATTGACTTGTCAGATCAAACAATCAATTCTTGTCTGACCATTTATATTTTGAGCTTGATAGAGAGTACTAATGATGATGTATAGCTTCTAGTTTTGTAGTTTTCCAGCTACAGTGAGAGTTAGTTGAAGCTAAGACTATGCACAATGATTTAAAGTTTAAACTTCTATATTTTGATTTCTCAATATTTCATCTCATTTTATATTTTTTTAGATTTCAATTGTTAGCTTCTGATTGATTCACATGTTACAATGATTTAAATGAAATACGGATTCTGCGACTGAATCTGTGCGTCTATTTATTAATTATGCAGTATATGTCTTGCTGTGTTAGACCTTGAAATAATAATTGACTTAGTTAAATAAATTATTTCTTATTTCGTTAAATACAATTATTTCCGATATTAATATCATGTTATGTATCCGATTGATCTTTTTATTTAAAGTTTAATCCCTACCAATATATATGGTCTAATGTTTCTCATGCATCTTATTACTGTATGATTTGATTGTGTAGATGACCTTTATATGGCTTGTTAATCAAAACTTTATGTTGGAGTAATTTTTTTAAGAAATTCATCAAGATGGTTTTTGACTAATTTTTCCTATTTCTACTTATCACCTTACTTTATCTTTTGCATAATATTTCAATAAACATTATAAGGTACAACTCAAATTGTTCAATTCAGTATTCATCACTTTTTTAAAATCTGTGTAGAGTTGTAAAACATCAAAGTTTCGAGTGACATAAGAAGCAATAAAATATATTAAATTCAGTTAAGCTTTTAGTTGTCTTCACAGCTATTTGCACGTAAAATAAAAAATAATGAAAATTACATTAGCAATGTAGAATGACGATTAATTGAAAGCTATATCGTTGGTTGGTTGATAATTTAATAGCAAGAAGTATATTGGAAATATAAAATTACACAATTTTATCTTTGAAAATACAAGTAATTTAAAAGCAAAAATTTGAAGCTAGAAAAGCAGAAGTAAATAAGGCGGAGAATTACTAAACATAATCTTAGATCAATGATTTTTTCCAGTTGGATTATAAATTTTTTTGAAATAGCATGATTATCCATGATAAAGTGTGAAAATCAGCACATGTCACATATGTCAAATGAATGGTTGTTGATGTCTGTACATCCACAGGTAAATCCATTATTTTCAGCACTAATAGTTTGAGTGCGAATAATTGTTCATTAACTGAAAAGATAATCAACCAAGATAGTTAACTCGAGTTATTAAACCATCTCACTACTTATTACTACTACAAATTAGAGGGTACTTTTTTACATGTGTTGTCTCAATAAGCGTGCTCTAAGTATGTTTTTGTTGTAGTGACTTGACGTCTTACAGTATTTTGCTACAGAAAAACTAAACTTTATACAAACTGATGATGGTTATATATGATTATGAATCTGGTAATATTTTTCTAGTAAGTGATGAATCTTGTCATTTGTTACCTCCATGATTTGTGAAGTAGCGTTCATCTCATTAAGCGTTCAGTAGCCATCCAATGTCAATAAAATCTTGATATATTCGACAGTATTTGTCCATCTGTGTCAAAATATTGCCGAATTATCTTTGGACATAAGAAGAGCAAAGTCAAGAATATAATTGAGATAAATTGAGACAATAATTTGGCTCATGATAAAAAGTTTGTGGAGCTACTGGTCCTGTGGTCCATCTTTATAGTCTGGTATTCTCTAGCTAGGCTTGCCATTCTAGTAAGTTAAGTGTCTTTCATGCAAACATCTCATGTCCTAGGATTTATAGCAAATAATGCATCTTTTTTTGCCCTTTTGAGGCATATTACATCTGCTTTTGTCCCAGGTAGGGCTTTTTAGTTAAAAGATTTGGAGTACTACCATGCATCTAGAGCTTCACCTACCTAGCAACGTGTTGGCATATTTTCTTCAGTATTCGAAGACGGATATTTATTTTATTTAACTATAAATTTTATTTTCTTGCTAATGACACCTAATATTTCCACTTAAAACTTGTTTAAATGTACTTAACACTTCTTTCACAACAATCGACATTTTACAGCCTTGAAAGGAAAAATTAGAACCTTTAAAATAATCATAGAAATTTTTTATTTATAATTTTGGTAATATAAGTATAAAATAAGTAATAATAATTTTTTTCTCAAATAGTTAAAATATCTTATATTTTGAAATAAAGTAGATTAAATTTTTCTATTTGAAAACTATTTTTTGCTATCCCGAAACAAAATTTAAAAAAAAAGTTAGAATATCATTAAAGATAAGTTGAGAAAATAGTACACCAGTACAGTAAAAATATCATTAGCATGTAGGCAAGTACACTAGTACAGTACAATGAATATCCTTTGAGAAATTGAAAATGGTAAAATGTAAAATCAATGCTCTTGGTAAGATTCAATTAGTTTACCACCAACACTTGTAGTCAGTTTTTCAGCCTAATAGTTCCTATTTGGATTGGTTGTAGATTCTCTTAAACTTAAAGTTAAGAACGTTCTTGAATAATAATTTTCTTGATTATTATTGATTTCGTAACTCATAATATATGTATACGATTATTTTTTAATTTGTACACGAACTGAAGATCATGTAACATGTCATGTGCTTACCAAAATCAATAGAGTAACCAAGAACTGATAAAAGTACCCATCTTAAATTTCAGTATTCATAACATAAGGATCTTCAATCCTTTATCCCCACATTTGTTCAGGCAAAGCTCAATGATCCAACTACACAAACTGTGGATTTGGCGTTGTTTTGAGGCAATAGTAGATTTATGGGTACCAAATAGTACAAGGGCATGCCAATATAGATAACCACATATATAGATTAAAGGTAAAGACTAAGTAACCAACCTATCAAGGTGATCACCACCATTGAGCCAAAACAAAAAGAACAAGAAGATCGAAGGAAGAAATTGTCAACTTATACCAATACAACTAATACATGATACCAGATGAATTAACTGGAGACGAAATTGATGATGGTAGTGCTCCGTAGTCTCATTAATTAATGAGATCTCTTTAAATTTCAAAAGAGATCCTCAAGTTGCAACCAAATGGTACATTGATTTGTATATGGAGTTCAGGCACTGGTGCTTGGGAATGTGCCTTCTTGTCTGTCTCTGTCCTGCAATCAACTTTGTGGCTTTATTACTCTGTGGAAGTGGAGTTGTCGCCTACGACCCAGTATTGTTTTACTGCAACTAATATTTTCTCAGGAACAAGGGGACCATCTTCATGATCGACTAATTTGGTGTTCCATCTCATGCCGGCTACAATCCTTTTGACCTTGATAAGCTCATCGATACTATCCCGGATAATAACTGCACCTTCAGGTCTCAAAATTCTGTCCATCTCTATAAGAATGTCTTCAAAATCACACCTGCTTAATGTTAATCATTTATGTAAAAACATTAGCCCTTGTGGTTGGTATTAATACAAAGAATCAAACTGGTCTAAAGAGAATGGATGGTAGAGTTACATCTCAACTTAATCATCATTAGAAAAAAGATGGCTATGTGCAAGGTCAGATGAGGAATTATCCATTTAGTATTAAACATTGTATGCATCCATAGATAGAGGGAGTCACTCCCTGAGTTGAATTAAGTGGAGAACATAAAAGTTCCATTTTAAATTAGGCAGAATCTAGCAGAACAGTTTGAAGTCTAATACTATAAATTAGGTTTGAAAAGATGTACATGCCTACACGGTCCTACTTACAGCGAAAGGCAAACCACTAAACAACGGATATATGATAATCTAAGATGCCTACTAGCCAGTTATCATATTAAAAATTGGTGAAGTAAAAAACCCTTATTAATTTGTAATTAGTAAGTTCATTATCCTAAAAAAAGATCAGCATTTTTCCATATGTTCCTAGACATTAGGCATGGAAATCCTCTACAACTCTGGGGAATAAATTCTTTCATTCAGACATGAAATTCAAGTTAACTCCTGATGATATGAAGCAACAGTGGATTGGCAAAATAATCGGGCACAAGAATACTAACTTGTTTTTGTACAGGCTGAAAAGTCCATTAGCATGAATAAGGTCATACGTCCTTGGGTATGTCGAGAAGGCCTCACACCTGAAACATGAAACCATAATAAAAAAAAGGGTCTTGGAGGATTAAGAGTAAAAAGAACTCAGATATATTGGGGTGGAAAGGCTCAAACTAGTATTAAATTAGCTCATAACTCATCCTCTCACATATCGAAACAGTAAACAAATTCGGAAGTCGAATAAATTTCTATATGAATTTCAGGAACCTTGAAACTAACAAAAAAAATTAACCTAGGATTAAAGAAACTAGTATACTTCTTTTATAATACTCCCTCCATTTCAAATTAACTTGGAGGTTTATTTGGAACATTTGGTCAACCTATATTTGACTCGTTATAATTTTTATACAAATAAGTATATTTTTTAGATATACAAAATATTGATATGAAAGTATATTATGTAGAGATTATAATGATATGAAAATTATGATATAAAGTTAAAGTTAAGCAATTCAAAAAGTTGGTCAAACATGGATTGACCAAATGTTGAAAACAAACCTCCAAGTTAATTCCAAGTTAATTTGAAATGGAGGTAGTATAAGTATTTCTGGTTTAGTTGTCCTACCTCCAGGCAATTTAAAATACAACATAACTAAGAGAATACATGTTACTATTCATAGATTTGTATATGTTTGTTTCCATTTAAGCCCTACACTTGAATCTCCGTAACTCAAATTATTTAATTTCGACTTTCTTGAAAACAAAAAGTAGAAGTGGATCCAGATCTGAGAGGTCAAGAACTGAGCAAGGGAACGAGATTATAAAGAAACGACATAAAAGATGCAATAAAGCCACTCTGCACTACCATTACTTATTTCAAAAAAATTGTTACAAGAATGTGTAATGATGATACTTGATAAGGAAAAGAAATACCAGTCTTGATAGATCCCAATCATTCCACGTTCAAAAATCACTCCCAGGGTCTTCTTGTTAGCAATTGTTGGCACAACATTCATTACCCACATTTTTGGAGACGTTAGTGCTGCACCGAAACCTCCCATTCCAGCATTCATGTCCATAATATTGCGATATCTTCCAGAATCAAGGATTTTGATGATCTTCTTATAAGCACTTACATGCTTTTTCCATGTTTCATTGTCCTCAACATATGCTTCGACAGAAACTCCAGGAACTGATCCACCGGAGATTCTTGGGGGAACAACATGAAGTCTTTCTGGGAATGGCTTAAGAGCATCAGTGTCAGCCTTCTTATATGACGTGATGCATACCTCCATTTTCTTGTACCTGGTAAGCAGAGGAGGGTTAAACAGAAACTTACTACACTTTATTCAATTGACAATCCATAAAATGGATATACTACAAGTAAGCCTTTAGCTCAGCGATATATACAAGTAAGCCTTTAGCTCATCAGGATATTTAGGAATTCAAGTTGGATTGGATATGACAACTTCATTACTGGGAAACAGTAAGCACAAAGTATTTTCTCCAGTTTTCCAGTGTGAAATTCGCAAGAGATTTAAATACCAAGAACTAAGAGAAACATCATACCAGACATCATCAGGTTCGCCAGATTTGCACATTTGAGAATTTCCTTCTTCACGGCATGAATCAGCATCAAAACTTTTCTGCCATATTGCAATTTCACCCTTCTCTGATATCTTCTGCCAGCAGAGTTGCTTAGCAACCTCCTCAATCTTCCTTTGTTCTTCCTCCAGCTCCTCTCTTGGACGCTGCCATGCCTTATAATTGGTCTTCCAGTTGATGGGAGGGCCAGAAAGAACCCAAAAACCACCAGGTCTAAGAACTCGATCAACTTCGTTCATGTACATTCCATCTGCATATAAAGAGGAAGCAATGTAGAATTAAGGAGTTGTCTCGAGTGCACATCCTTGTGTAAGACGACAGAAATAAGAACACAGTATTCGAGATCCTAAATAATTAGATCCTAATGAGTATTTCATCAGGGGAAACGATTTGACTTAATCAAGTCAAGAGGCTCATCGTTCACACCCCATGGAATTAGACAACGAGAACAGTGAGCCATGTCAAAGGCACCAGATGGATATGGCATTTTTATTGTGCCGAGAACACCAATAACAGCTGGTACACCCCTTTCCAGAGCAAACTGAATCTGCGCTTCATGTGAATCTCTTGGTGCAAATGACATAGCTATTACATTTCTCTTCCAAAGATATGCTCCCCAACTCGCAACCTGATATATTGATCGATGACAGGAAGTCAAGCAATATGAACCATGGAACTTGAAATTATACATTTGTCAACATGAGGGAAGAAGCAAGAAAACAATTTTACTGAAACAAAGAGATCAAGTATAGTCTTTGCTTACCCCGCAACCCGTGTCAAGTGCAGTCCGAACAGTTCCATTTTCAATTGGGATCACAGAAGCAAGTTGATCAATGTACTTATCTGCACCTTGAGGAAATTGGGTCCCTCCGCCTGGGAATCTAAATACACTACCCTCATATTGAATCCAGTTCTGAATAGCCTTCTCAACTGTTAAGCTCTTATATGGTGCATTAGCATAAGGGACATAATCACGACTCCTTGGCCATGGAAACGGTGTCACGTATCCTTTGGGTGCTGGAATAAGGCAATGCAATTTCTCTTCATCAGGAGGACAGTGCCTTTCACGGTATATCATATTCTCCCTTGGGAATGTCATTGCACGCTGTTGATCTTGGCATGGAGTGTAATCAGTATACTGTGCATCACACAGCTTTATCTCTTTAACATGCGACTGAGATTCATCACCAATGCCAGCATCACCACCATGATGTGTCTCAACATTAAGATTAGGAAGGACATTGCAACCCTCACTACTCTTAGTCACCTCCAAAGCTATACTATCTCCTTTCCCAAAACCACTTCTCTGCCATGCCCCCAGTAGAAAGAAGAAACAGCATAAACCAGCTACAATAAATACTGACACATAATTCCTTGTTCTGTTATCCCCTAAGTTCGGTTTGTTCGCCATGGCAGACCTGAAATATTTTCCTCCTAAACTTAGCATTCAAAATAAAAATATGCCGTTGAGAGATCTACTTCCTAGCTATCAAAATCAAAGTAAACAAACTGATCAAGCTTAATTAAGAATCGAAATAGCCTTAAGATACTTCACATTCCAGACAATGATTTGCATTTAATTGCTCAATTATCTGTTTTCGGCCTCTTCTATTTTCTCCTAGATAATATTTATTGATCCCATAGATATGTTATGTCTAGATCCCATCAGACCAAATCATGTGATGACCAACAACATCAATATGATTAAGACATACTCAACATTAAATGGATCTAAAAAGATCTTCCATTTTACATACCAATGAATGACCATTATTACAAATGAAGTACATATTTTGTTTGCTTCACATTTAAGATAACCTTAAATCAACACATCATTAAGAAATGGTTGGTCCTACTAGATTCAAGTGCCAAAAGCTTCTATATCTTCGGTCAAAATTTAATATTGTGATCTAACCAATATTGCACTTCACTCTTGGGTCAATTCAGAAACAGCCGCCGTGTTATCACACAAGTAAGATTGCGTACTATCCAACCCCCTCCCCCTCCCCTGCTTAGAGCCTCTCCCAATGGATTGAGGCATGTTGATCTAATCAATATCCATTATGGAAGTTCAAGCAACTAAAAACATAACCTTTTAATGCAAAATCATCAAGCAAACTTCATGCATGAAACAGATTTCAACATATCAATGTAACATTTCAACACTCAAATGCAAAAAGGAAGTATTTTTATCTCAAAACTAAAAACACCAAGACAGGATTCGAATACCCTTTTCAAACAACTTCAAACATAACCTTTTAATGCAAAATCAAACAAAATGCTGAAATTTAACATAAACTTTCTGCATGTAACATATTACAACAAATCAAGTTAACACTTCAACACTCAAATGCAGAAAAGAAAGTATTTTTATCAGAAAACTAAAAAAACCAAGATCAGATTCAAATACCCTTTTCAATCAAGAACATAAAAAAGTCAATCACATAGCCAAAATAACATATATATCCCATCTCATTAAAATACTGCATAAAATATTAAATTAAATACAGAAAAAAGAATAGTGGTTGACCAGATCAGCTTCCATGAGTTGAATCACATACCTATCACATCAATTCAAATGCTTTTTATTATTCTTGATAATGATAAAGTATATACAAGCTGTTAAGCTTTGATATTGTGAAATGGAACTAGCTTTAGTGGAAAATATGTGTGTTTAAACGTGGAATATCTGAGGAGATGTTCCTTTTATAAATATAATTATATATATGTAGGAAATCTCAGTATCCAAAGAGCCTTCCAATCACTTTCATTTGTTCACGCGTACAGACCCGCAGATCTCTGTTACTCATTTATTAGATTCTATAACGACCCCACGCACCCATTGACTGGTACCTGAAAATCAGAAATCGAGCCCAGAATCGAAAATAATCGAATTTTGGAATCGAGCAGATTTGGGATTGCGTCGGATAAGGCAGAGAGCTAATTTAAGGTTTGAGGAGTGGCTTTAAAATAACGAATCGGCAGAACCGATTCACCCAATTTTATACATGTATATTTTTGATTTTCGTTTTGAGATATTGTAGTATTTTGCATCAAGTACGTTTTTAAGAATTTAACTTTGTTCATTATTGATATAATGAAATAAAATATGTATATAAATATTTCTGAAATTAATAATATAAGGAATACAAAGATATGTAAACAGAATGATATTGTGTATTAGATAATAAGTATGGAGTGTATAATTAATGTTAAAGTTCATTGAAGTACATGGATTAAATCTAATCCCAAGACTTAATTTACTGAGTTCAAAGGCGATATGCTAAAGAATTATCTCAAAACGAGAAATTTAACGAAACCGAACCGGGAACCGGTGAGCCGATAAGATTGGGGTCGAACCGGTTAGGTTCGTTTGAAGAAACGGAGTAAGAGGAAATATGTTCGGTGGTTCTAGTTTCCAACTCAAAACGAGGCAGAGCGGAGAACCGTCCATTTCTTTCCAGTGCAGGTATAAGAAAGAGGTAAATAGCCCAGATGTCTTTAGTTAAGTTACGGTTTTTTAGAGGCTTTAATTCACTTACAATTCATGGTGTTCTTTATAGAGTTGAATTCACGTTCAAATTGAAGAGAGACAAAATTGACATCAGCGCGCTCTAATCTCTTGTCAGTAGGTTATTTTCCGGGGTTTTATTGGCCTTTCATTAAGGGAGGAGGGCTCTTTTTTCTTATGAGTTTTTTCTTTGAGTGCTGATTAGATGCTTATTAGGTGTTTCTTAAGATCTTATTTGTTGGATTAGATCGATGACCCGACGAATAGAGATATTTTCGAGATTGATTTTTTAGCATTTTTGAGGAAAAGATACAATGCGCTCCAATTGTAGCACAATTAATTTCGGATTTTTGATTTTTTAATTACGATTTTTTTTAATCAGATTTCTTTTATTTTCGCTTCCTTTTTGAGTTTATATTAGTTTTTAGATGATTCATAATTCAATTTGTAAAACTAATTTCATATTATTTATCTCTAATTACATTAAATAAATGCGTGTATTATTTTTCTCAATTTGTAAACTAGTTGTAGTCTTGCTTTCAATCATTAATCTCCCAATTCAATAACTTTCTAAGCACGGGTAAGTTTTATTCTATCTTGTTAGTGTGTTTGTGTTTTGATTTAGTATTTTTGTGCGTAATACAGGTCTAATTTGGTGATATTATTTTATATTAAGTAATACCACGTTTCACTTTCTTTTGGTATTTGTGGGATTGATTTTTTTCCATTTTCATAAAAAAAAGGCTCCCGATTGTTGATGCAGCCTCGCATAGTATAAGCGTCATAATATATTTTAAGTTTGCTAATCTTACTCATTCGGTTTTACCTTTTCGTTTATTGCTTTTATTTTTAATTTCCTTTTAGGTTATAGTTTTTTGTATGTTTAGATGATTCGTAATTCAATTTTTAAAACATTTAATATAATTTTACTCTAATTATTCATCATCATGAATCCAGAAAACTTCAATTCAAATATATGGAGAAAGCTTCTTCTTTAAATTAGAAAAAAGTTATTAATATTTCTATTGGAAGAAATACAATGCAAGCATACTAATTTGTATTATTTCGGTTAGTGAATAGATACCAGGATATGAGGAACATGTGTATTACATAATCTAATAAGTAATATATGGACATACAACATAACAAATACGAAGAATTACTTTAAATGAAATATTGAAATAAATATATGATTGATTTAATTGATATTCTTTATTAATACTTGTGAACTTAAGGTGAACAAGATGCTATAAGAAGAAGATAGTAGACTAAGATATGTGTAAAAAAATCACAAAGGTAAGTATATAACTAACAACAACATATGTTATTAAATCCTAGACTAAACGATGGTGGGAGATATAGATCTGTAAATTAGCCTTCTCCCTTATTTTAAAGTGGTGCTTGGTGTATCTGATCACATATTGAGAATTCCGTAATGCCCATATAGAGTTGAAGGTATATTGTTTCAAAACAAAACTTCTGTATGTGTTCCAATAGCAATAATCCAAAACTACAAACATATTTCAAATACATAATAATCCAAAAATGGCATAGTTTAAGCAACAACTGCATTTCAAGGGCTTATAATAGTCAAAAACTTGATACAATAATTTAGTTTATCAAATATGAATTATTTAAACAAATTGGGTTAAAAGAAGTTAAATATTTCAAAATCATTTCTCATTTTATATCTAAACATGTTTAACGGCTTGAACATTAAACAACATGCAAAAATTCATTCTAACAACACAATACTTTCAATTTCACAAAAAGAATAAAATTCAACATAGTAGTATAAACCCTCTGACCCACGATAACAATGGTAAAAATTCCCGGAACAAATATGTGACCATCGACGATAAATACTGAAATAGTAAAATTTTAATTATGTCGGGAAAACATGTGGTTTTGGTTTGTCTTCTCATTTTTTTCAAATGCTTTCAACTTATTTGTTTTGCAAAATTGGTTTAATGATGATTTGTCCTCAAATTCTATTCTAATTCTCTTCAATTTCTTTTTTACAAATTCTGTGGGTTTTGTGATTTTTTTGTGGGTTTGGGAAACGATTACAAATTAGGGAACAATTACTGATTTTGTGCGATTTGGAGGAACTGATTTTGGGAGGGGGCGTAATTAGGGGATCTGGAGAAATTGATTTGGAGGAACTGATTTTATGGGTTTTGATTGGGGGGATTTTATTTGTTATTTATTTAATTAAAATAGAAATTATCTTTTTTATCCTTGTAAGCACCATGCTTACAACAAATTATAGCATCTAACTGATATTGCCGTTGTCAATTAGGTAGAGAATTGAGCCCACGTGTGCATATGATCGAGCTCCACTCGTGTAATCAAAATTCGTATAATCATATTATGCAACTAAAATATAATTTTGGAGACCAAACTGCACTCGTATAATCATATTAATACCTTCTAAAACATAATTTGTGTCTTTGTTGTGATGACGATTAGTAGTTTATCATTTTATGGGAACAAAATTGACATAATTAGATTCGAATATTTAGCTAATCTTGGATATATATAAGAATATATTCCGATTTATATCCAAAAAATTGTTCTATTCATTTTCTATTATCATAACTAACAAAGTTTGTAACTCTAATCGATACATGCATGTAATTTTTTTTTTTAAACTCAAGTATTGAAATTCATAATGCATAAAATCAAAAGATAGATATAAATCACAGCCACTTAAAAGGACCAAGTCAAAAGTAGGGCACGAGCAGCTACCAAATCCATGCAAGTCAAGCAAATCCGTAAGCATCAAGTCATGGAAATCATGCAAAGTCAATAGAAATTCAGTCATGAGTGAAGTGTGCCAAGTCTTGAGTCGTAGGTCAACCGAAGCAAATGTGTAATTTCGGTGAAAAGGAACCATGAATGAATGAACTCAAGGGAGCACTTGAGCCAAGTCAGCTGAGCTTAGATTCACACTGCAACCTTCCATTAGATCAACAGAGTCAACACTTCCGAGCAGTTCACGCTCCCACTTCCAAAATCAGCGAGTATTGCTACGGAGCAACTGTAATTCCGCGGACAACCACTCCTAGGAGGAGCAAGCGCATAGCCTGCTGTGTCGAAAATTCTGAAAACAACGAAAACAACGAGGATCCAGCAATTGAACCCGGCGTTCACGAGGCAAAACATCAAATGCTGTGGAATCCGCCTGATACGCTTGAAAACTACCCCAAGCTTGATGCTTGTCGACAGAAATTCATCCAAGCAACATCAACTCAGCTGAAAACTTGATGAATCATAAAAGCTCCAATCAGCCCAAGAACTCATGGAGGTGTCAAGGAGGTCCAAGAGTGAGACAAAAAATGAAAAGGATACAAGAGAGCATAGAGATGTCACCGGAGAACATTGAAGCACAATCCAACCTTCAAATCATTTGCCAGGACGAGGGAGGACATGGGGCGTGGGTGAGACAACCCAAAACACTCAGGGGCCACAGTAAATCATCATCAGCAGCGACCAAAACATGAAACCCATGAGAGAACCATCGTGAGCCATCAATTCCAAAACATTGTCAACAAGATCAAAAGGGAAGAAAGTGAGAGGGCTTGGCCGCTGGAGACCCAGGGGGTTGAGGAGCAAACACCAACCTCAAATCATTTGGGGGAGGCGGGTTGATGAAGGAAATTAGAAAACAAGCCCTTTGGGCAAACCACTTAGCAGGAAGAACTTGACCCTGACACCGCCCAAGATCCTATCAATTGTGATTCCAAAAATGCATCTTCACCAATTTAAATGAATAAATGGATGAAAGATGGAAAAGATCGAAAATGATTGTCAGTACGTTAGAGAATTCAATTCGAGAATTAAGTAGAAAGAAAAAATGGAAGTGTAGGGAGAAGTTGAGAGTTTTCTTTGGGAAAATTTCTCTCTAACCCCCCCAAAGCTTTTTCCCTAGCAAGCCTGATACTTACGCATGTAATTTGTTATATAGAGCAATGGACAAGAAAAATCACCCAAATCAATTGTTCTTCATTTAACCTGATCTTCAACTTACATTCAGTAGCTAGACATATCTCTTTCAATCTCCTAAAACATCAAAATATCCATTTTGAATCTCAGCACTTTCTCAAAAGAAACCAGATGCAATTTTACATCTAAACATTCGAGCTACTTCAAATAATTACGCCAACACCAATTACAATACCATACAATAATATAATTTAGTTGTTCCAACAGTATTTACATATCTGAATGGAGCTGACTAGAACTAGTCCACTTATGCAGGACTTGGCCAAAAACATCATAAAATGCTATTTTTGCCTCTTCCTCTGTCAACTGCAGAGACATAAAACCTTGTCCATCGTAAAAGAACCTCACGCCTTCGTTGTTGAAGGGCTTAACATCTCCTCGCCATGCCTTCGAGCCAGCTCCACTTGTTAAGAACTGGATCGTGCTACAATTAAATCCAAACTCGATTGAGACTCAATATTAATAGAATCAATCTCCAACATAGAGACGAAACAGAAACATAAAACGACTTAGAATATTAAATTGGTCTAGTGATAAATACCTTTTTTTGTCGCGGATGTGTTCAAGACAATGGTCATGGCCATTCATATAGAAATCGACATTGTACTCCTACAAAATTTACAACAAGAAGAGGGAAACAAACATGAGATTATTAGCTTTCTAAATAGGGTAACAAAATTAGTATAAGATAATTAATGTAATATTGTAGTGACCAATTTTTTATTACCCGAAGGATGGGAAGGAGTAGATTAACAAGCTCTACAGTATCACCATGGTGTCCAACACTTTTAATAGCATGATGACCAACCACAATTTTCCATTTTGCTTTTGATTTTTTCAAAGCTAATTGAAGATCCTGCAAACATAATACATATATTAGATTAATTAACCCCTTAATTAAAAAAATTATTCATAGTGACAAAGATGTACGTATTCAAAGATGCTTACATACAGTTAAGACATTGCTGATATATCTCCTTAGAGGTGTAACACCTCTCCAATCATAGCTATGCTCATTTGGAGCCCTGAAATAGTCTCTTACAAATGGAGTAGTATCCACAAAAAATATTTCAGCAATTTCTGCAAAACGTAATAAGAAAATAAAAATTATTGAATGCACAAAATTTATGTAGCGAATTTGGATCACTTGACACAATAATATCTCATCATCTAGCACATAATTAACAATTTGTGCTCGTAGTTGAGTGGCTAGTTACTTTAAATTAGGATATTAAAGTAAACTTTTAATTATTCATCACTTGCGAGTCATTCATGTAATTACAGTTCATTCAACGCCTAAATTTTAGCAAACATATTATAAAATGATTTTTTAACACTAATATGGCTACCTGTATTTACAATAAATGACCTTGAACAGAACCATCTGCTATCAACTTGATGAAGGTAGGGACTCAATTGAGCTGCCACCTTTCCCCTGTAATCATGGTTACCTAAAACTGCAGACCAAATCAATTATTAAAAACAATATTAATTGATGATTACACTTTCGATAATATTTTTTTTCGTTAGTCAATTAATTTTTTAGGCACGAGTTGTGATAACTAAAAACATGAAATAAAAAAACTTAGGCATAAACTGGTTCGTACCACTATACCACTGCTTTTGCAAACTTGTGGCTGTATAAATATTGGTAAATGACTCTACAAATTCAGGATCTTTCTCTCCTGATAAGCCATTATCATAGAAATTATCCCCAGTAGAAATCACAAATTCAATGTCCAATTCCTCTCCAACTCTACCCATCTGCATGAAATAAATACAATTTGTAACTTCTTTTTAACTTTCTTTATTTATTAATGTGCAGGACCGGTACCATGACTAAATTTTGTGGCTAAAAATTAAAAGATTGTTTAAAGGAAGGGAAATTTGAAAAAATGTATCTTTTAGAAAAATATAGGTAATTTTCAAAATTAAGACTGTTGGGTGTGCCCTTGTCCTCATGATCACTAGTCGCAACTATCTTGTGATAAAAATTTACAACTTTACATGTATTGTATTCGATATGGATACAATATATAATTACGTTAAATTATGCGATTATCAAAGTTCAAGATTAGTGCATGTATTATATATGCATGCAATTTATATAAAAACTAAATAAATATTTGAATTGGTTATAAAGGACTGAAAAAGAAGAGAATCAACAAACCTGGTTGGCAACTTGGGATTGGTTATACTCACCTCTTCTTCCCCAATCACCAATAACAAGAAAATTTAAAGTTCCATTATTATTATTACCACCTTTCATACGATGATGAAACTTAGGAAACTCAGCAATTGCATGTCCCAAAACAAAGACCAACACAAGGCACAGAACCATGGGTTTGATGCAAATGCCAGCCATGGCTCTGCGTATAATTAAGATTGTTTAAAGAAAAAGCTCTAAATTGGACAACAAAATGAAACACTTGAGATAGAAAAGTCTACCAATGAAAACTGTTTGTGTAACTTTGGAGTGCCCCTACATGAATATATAGGTTTGAAAACTAGTTGTTGTTAATTACATTAAATAAAACCATAATTAGATTTTGAAAAACTCCATCTAGACAATATTATAGGATAATTAAGGATTTTCATGAAGAAATAAAAAATGTAATAATTATTGATGTCAAGGTGAAGTAAGGAATTGGAGTTGGCCTCAAAGAACTATTGAATACAGTAGAATTGATATTATTATTCACACATTATCTGGAGTGGTGCTACTTTGTCGCTTGTGCATTCAATAACTAAAGATTATATATAGGCTTCTTGCTCGAGATATTCCGGACTATCATATAATTTTTGGAATCCAATATACATGCATTCAAATAGTATTTTTTTAGTAATGAAATGACAATTTTACCCCTATGAGCATAATTTGCATGCTTCACGCACTTACAAATAGGGGGCAAAATAGTCATTTCACTCAAACTTCTAAATCTTGTTTTGGTGTGTATATGATTCAGCGTAATTTTATATGTGATCCTGAACTTATTTATTTTATACGGGCCAGTCCTATCTTTCCTTAACATGCAGATATACCCCCAAAAATCTAATTTTTCATTAAAATACATAGTAAAATAACTATATTACCCCTATAACACATGGTGAAATGACTATTTTATCACTGTATTATACACTTGAAAGACCACATATTAAAATGATTATTGTGTCACTGCTTGGCTACACTAGTATAGGGACTAAAGTATAAGGGACCACATTTTAAATATTTTACATAATTAAAATAAACTCCTTTTTATTCTTTTAACATACCCACCACCCACTTTTCTTGGCAATCGCTTTATGGCCACCACTTACCCCGTTCATAGTCCGCCTTGGGCAACTTACACGTTTCATGATCCTCGAGGAGCTAAAATGAGTATCATCGTCCTTCTCCTGATTAAGTAAACCGCCCCCGCTGACCGCCCGCTTCCCGCAATAATTTTAGATTAAACGACTCGGAGAACTGCTTGAAACACCCAATTAAATTGGAATATATGTAGTACTTCAAAAGCTAGCTAATTCTAGTTTAACATACAAAATAAAAAACACCCAAAACATTAAAAAGTAATAATTATGATCATAATGTCAAAAAATAAAGATAAAGTGATCGTAGTGCTGCGTGGCGGATCTAACGTGAGCATGAGAAGTAGAGGATCAGTGCTATTGTGAAGGTGTACCATTGATAGAGTTGCACCGTTGCTTAAATATTTCACATGAATTAGTAGATTGGAAAGATTGAGAAAAAAGGGGAGGGGAGGAGGGAGATAGATGCTGATCTGTGTGATTAGTGTGCGTCTTTAGAGCCGGAGAATGAAATCAGGATTTATCAAGGTAGTATAGATATACATAGGGATGTGGGGAGGGGTGGTGGGTAAGGTGAGATGTGTTAAAGAAGAAAGGATTGAGGTCTTTTTTAATTATGTAAAATATTTTAAAATGTGCCTCCTATTCTTTTGTGTAGTATTAGTATACATGATGGAAATACTATGGATATATGAGTATAAATAAAATACATAGTTAGGGATCTTCAAAGTGCATTACTACATTTATTAAGCAAAACATATGACTACTGATATATGAATAAGCAGTACTACGTTGCGGCCAGATGAAATTCAGCGATTCAGCGATGAATTTGACTTCCATTTCCTTTGTTGTAATATCGATGGGTAATATTTATCTAGTTGGTCCCTGAGGGGAGGTTGAATCGAAGCCCAATTTATCTTTAGTAAACAAGGATGAACAAAACCGAGAAAAACCCCCAAAATTCTTGGGAGGATTTCGGCCGAGGCTACTTTAGGGTTTGTGATAAAAAATTTCAAAACCTATGATGAAAAAAACCTAAAGTTTGCTTATATGAGGGCTAGAGTTAAAAACGAAGCCGATAAGCGACCCGTTAAAATATTAGCTTGACTGCGTGCTTTCTATTGGATTCGTTAAGACACTAATGAGTTGCTAATAAGGATTGAAGCTATTTGAGTAAAATTTAATTAAATAGTAATGAAGTCGATATCAATAATCTTTCGAAGTTATCGATAAATACTAAAATTACTCGAATCAATTAAATAAGCTATTTAATTGGGGATTCTATTTCATTCAATCGATATTCTACATAAAATGTAGAACCGCTTGTAATTGAGAAATACATTTCTGATTATATAATTCTACTTAATTTAAATGCATGAAATATAAGCTTCAGCGTCATTTGTATGTGTGTGTGACACCCACAGGCTCACGTAATAGTAAGTTGTATAATAATAATTGACCAATTACTATTATTATAATGATTAATAGTAAGATCTACTTGATAAGCTCATAACCCTTAAATTATCATGAGAACCACTTGCCCAGTAATATACAATTACTAGGATTCGATAATCACGTTTAACCAATTTGGTAAAATGAATTGATACTGCTTGTGATTGTCATGACGAGGCGCAATAAATGGAATAAATTCTCATTGATTTCGACACTCGAGCACATGGGCGATTATCTTACAATTTCTTTATCCAACGCGATCTCTAGTCGTAGAGTAACCATAAGAAGTGTGTCATGAAACACGCGAGAAACTTCTTTCTTTCAGTATGGGCGAATAAGCATTTATAGCGTCCGTAAACCAATCGATGCGTGCTTGGATTTTGTACTTTACGGTATGTGCTTGGATTTGTGTGATGTGAGGGGTTCCTTAGCTTGAATATTGCCCCGATATTGTCACAAAGCGACTCAGCACAGTCCACCGATGCTAGGTACCGCGCCAAGTTGGAGTCGCGACTTGCTTTATCCAAATGCTTAACTGCGGCTTGAAGCGGCTGCGATGTACTCGAGATACATTGGTAGAATAGGCAACGGTACTTTGTTTGGAACTCCTCGAAACTCTTTGCTCCGCTGAGACAAAATTCATACGGAGGCGGGAGCGATGATCGTCTACGTAGGTTTGAAAACTGGCGTCGGTGTACCACCATCGGCTGCTTAACTCTTCATCTCCACCGCATATACCAAGAAATCATCTTTATTTCTTCTCGGATACTTCAAGATGCGCTTCCACTTTGATCGATGGCTTTTCCTGGATTAGCTTGGTATCTCTTGGTTACACTTAGTCGTAAGACAAATTCCGAGGGTCCTAGTCTGTGACATGGCCTCGTGATGGATCACATATAGCCGAGGCGTAAGGTATGTCCTTCGTTGTTCATCTCGGCTAGTAGTGGGACAGCGTGCTTTCTGGCGGTTGAACTCCATGTCTCATGGGGAGATTACCCTTCTTGGAATTACTCATGTTGAACAGCTGCGGTACCTTATTCGTAAGTATCGACAAGTCAATCGACCTCGGCTCGATACGATGGATCTTTTATTCCAAGTATATATTGTCTTCGCTTCTTCATTGAGAAACATTTGCAGGCTGATCCTTGAGGCGGGTTTGGCTAACTCTCGTTGTTTCAAATGATAAGTATGTCATCGACATACAGGGACTATAGATGATCACATGCTCTCAGCTTCACGGCTTCTTGTATACCGCAAGATTCTTAACTTACGTTCTTGATGAAACCAAACTCTTTGATTGATTAAATCAGAAAAAGTAGATTCAGCTTCTTGAGGATACTGCCCAAGACCATAAATGGACTTTTGCAACTTGCGTACAGCTGCTTAATTCTTTACTTAGGACATGTATAGCAAGCACGGAGGTTGTACGTGTATGCTCTCCCAAATTTTCATTCAGGCCGATTAACATCCATTTGCCATATTTCATAGTCATGGAAATCACGGCAATGGCTAAGAATTATCCGGATGGATTTAAGCATAGCCAGCGGCGGTAAGTTTCGTCATAGTCCGGCTCCGTGAACTTGTTTGAAACGCTTTTCGTTGCAATCCCCAGCTTTGAAACATCAGCGTTTCCGTCTTTATCGTGTTTCTTCTTAAATACCCATTTACATTCAATAGGCGAGCCATTTGAAGTAAATCAACAAGGACCAAACCTCGTTTTTTGGTACATAGAAATTCATCTCGGTGCATGGCTATTTTCCATTTGTCGACATCCTTGCTATTCATTGCTTCTTTGCTTAAGAAATACGACTCGTCGCTTTCAATGATGAAAACGCCGCCACCGGCGCTACGGTTGCGTGGCGATCCATTGGATCTCACAGGGTTGGTTCTTCAGCGATTTCGTGGATCGAAGCTGGAGTGCTTATGAAAAGAAGGTTCGATTCTTGTGGTGTATCGAGATGCCTGCGTATTAGATGCATCGGCATTAACCCATCGGCTTGAGCTTCGTCGAAGATGAGCGCCGTTACCAGTCATACGGACAAATATTCCTTCAGAGGCTTATACTGTTCTAGCAATGAAGATTTTATTCTCTGGCAGGGTAGAAGTAGTAACCAATGTTTCCACCCAGATATCCCTATGAAATAGCATTTGCTCCAGATTTGGGCGCGAAGTTTATCTTTTTGTTAATCTCTTAATATAAACACGTGGCCCCAAATCTTTGAAACAACTTGAGGTCTTCCCAAACCCACAGTTCATGGGGGTTTTATCTGTGACTTGGTTGGACGTCTGTTTAAAGGTAAGTCTTGGCAAAGTGCATATCCCCGAGGGAAATTGGCGGTAGATCAGATAGGCTCATCATAGATGGAACCATGTCAAGGAAGGGTTCGATTTCTCGCTTCGGACACGCCATTATCTTTGTGGATTTCTTTGAGTGGATTGTGAAACAATACCGCTCTACAAGATGAGTATTGAACTTCGTGACTCAAATATTCTCCACTACATCGGACGGAGAATCTTTGTGTCTTCGGTGGTTTGTACTTCATTTGGAACTCTTTGAATTTCTCAAAGGACTCGTGTTTGTGTCTCATCGGATACACAAACGTATCTTGTAGTCGTCGGTAAATGTAATGAAGTAGTTATAACTCCTCTTTGCGGATGTGTTGGTGGCCCGCGTCGTGAGTGTGTATGATCCCCGATAAATCTTTGCCCGCTTTCATTTATAAGCGATTGAAAGGCATTTTTGGTCATTGCCCGAGAAGACAAGACTCACAGCCTCATTATGATTCATAATGAAACCTTCAAGTATTCCACGGATGGAGTTTCTTGATTAGGTTCTAGATTATTGAACTTTCAATGCCATAGGTATGTTTGGTTTAAAGTCGTTAAGGGAGCACATTCGTTTAAGTTTATGTTATATGACTCATTAATCATGTCTAAAACGTATAGACCATTTTGAAGGGAGTCGGTACCAAATATTACCCCATTCCTGGTGATCCTAAATTCATCGAGATCTATTGAAAATGAAAAACCATCATTATTCAAAACAGAAATAGAAATAATATTCCTGCAAATTGCAGGTACATAGTAAGCTGGAGTAAGCGGAGATAAGTTTAAAACAAGGCCCATTAGGCAAAATTTAAACTAATGGATCCCTACTACTTGAGGGCCGCAACTTATCGCCATTTCAGCGCGCCAGATCCATTTCTCCTCTTTTCGAGTCTTCTACTTGACTTGAGTTCTGCGTATTACGACAAATATGAGGGAGCATGACGGTACTTCTAGCGCCACAGTAGAATTAGAAGTTGTACAAACTTATTAACCTTTATACCTTTAGGCTTGGTGTTTATTAAACCATTTTTCTTATCTCGATTGAATGTCCTATGACAGCTTTCGGTGACTGACCCTTGAGTTTCTGCAATGGTAGGCGAGATGTCATGCGGGGCACCACGCCGCCTGCATTAACTGCGGCGTTTACCGCTAGAGCGGCAGCGGTATAAAGCGAGGAAGGCCTCTTGTTCATATCCAAAAATTCATTAGCATCAGCAATGGTTATTTGTTTATGAATCTCAGCGAGGGCTTGATCGACCTTTTACACATGTAGCCTTTGATGTACCTAGAAATATCGACTAAATCAGATCTGTGGTGATAAAGAACTCCTAACTTGGGGCTTCTCACATCAGTTTGCACCGTTTGGCCGAGATCAATCGCACCAGTGTAATCGAGCTGCCGTATTTCGGCATCTGCGGTCAATGAGGAAACACGAAAAGTTTAAGTATTTCTCATATTACGCACGCTCGCCCCGATTCGCTCGAAGCTTCGATAAATGTCGCCTCACATTAATCTTTCATCATACGAGCACGAAACCGGCTCCGTCGAGTAAGCATAAAGGCACTGCGTTTAGAAGTCCTTGCAACTCATATTTCTTTCGGCGTACCATCAGTGTCCCGAGGAAGGTCTTATAGAATTTCTTTATACAAAGGCGTATTGATCCCGTGCGACTTGAAGACAACGCCTTGACTCATGAACCCGGCGTCTCAAAATTTTGCACCGTCATACAAAAAACAGCGAGTTAATGTAGTTTGAAGGAAGTAGAGTTCTAGGGGTAGCAATAGTGGTAGCCATATTAATTCTACAAGAATAAGTAAATAAATACTTGATTTCGATAAACTATCATGCTAAAACACTTACAAATAAATTGTAAAAGTAAATACTATGCCCAATCTCACGAAATATATTAGTATCGAGACCTATTACATAGAAATTCAGCGAAATGCTTTGCTACATTTTTGAATCGGTTACCAATAGTAGGTTGTCAACCAATTATGTAAAACTACCACACTTAACTCTTATTATTAAAAGCTAGCATCTCTTACAGATGCTACCCAGCGTTGTATCTCAGAAAACCGGTTAAGCATGCAATTAAACCAAAGTGTTACTTGGATTGATCATCACGAAAGCCCACAGCGTTAGTGGAAATCAACCTAAAGCATGATCCATTGTCATATCAAATGCAACATTGTAGCGCCGCCATCACGGTGTGCGATTGATGCAATTGATTGCCTGACTTTAAAATTAGTGCTGCTTAAATTTTAATTGGTGGGAATTATTATTACTTTGTTTTCATTTACTCATGCATCTTAGCACATAATCAAGCAATACATGCAACATGAAAAATAAAACAAGTAATGCACATTCAAGAAGTATGCGATGCTGGCCCCTAGAACTTTATTACAAGTATTTTATCAAATCTTAACATAAGTCTAATTCTTTATGCTTGCTTTTGGATCTCCATAGGAGTCAGCAATCTTCTGGCGGAGTGAAATGATGCTTGATATGCTTCGCTTGTTACAATATTTATATACTAACCCATCTTAGACAGCTTGCAGCTTGGCCCAGGTAAAGCAATAAATAAATAAGCCCCAAAAAAATATGACTCGAGAAGGTCGTTTGTAATCTGATTCGCGAACCGGAGAAAAATAAATAAATAGGCCATATCACATATACCTTAAATTTCATTCAGCGAATTTTACAAAATATAGGCGAGCTTTGTTAAATTATATAAATGAACTTAATAAATATTTTAAATGGCATTGAAACGCGTGTTTGTAATTATCAAATTAATTAATCCATGTAATTACATATTAAAATAATTATTATACTACATATACATCATGAAAATTATTTACTAATAATTATTAACCATATACATATCATAGAAATATTTTGTCCACAAATATATTCTAAAATAAATAAATGATAGTGAAATTGTTACCATAATTGGTATATCACTTTTAAATTAATTTAAAAAGATATAATATAAAAGGAAATTAATTAATTATCATCACATAATTAATTACAAATTAATTAGCTGATTAAAATGACGAAATAATCGGCAGAAATATAAGCTAGTCATGATTTTTTAGGAAACGAATAAAGATAAATTCGAATTATGATTTTGAAATTAGGGCACCGACCCTCGATGGTCGGCCCGTCGACAGCGTGCTTACCGCCGTGTGGCAGGTCGTCGTCCGGCCAAATCATTTTGGTACCAAAATGCGCCCGATCGACCTTTGGACGCCCAGCAGGAAGTCGATGCGGCCGATTTATGTTAATATAATGTTAAGCTCGGTTTTGATTTAATTTAATTCGTTTGTAAAATGGGTTTTGGAGGCTTTAAAAATTTCAAAATTTATGAAATTTGAACACGTTAAACTTCATGATTTTCTTGAATAAATCCCACTGGTCGTTCATTAAAATAAATTTTTCATATTTGCTAATAATTAAGCCGGTCAGAAATCTCAAAATTGTTTTTGAGGCACTTATAAAAATCAAAAATTAGCAAATTTGTGGAATCTTCTAAGTACTATAGGTTTTAGAAAAAACTATTATGTAATTTACAAAAAATTACATATCTCAAACACGTTTTACAAAACTGTTTTGAAAGCAAAAACCAATTAAATAAGTCATTTTAATTTATGAAACAAAATCTATGTTAACAAAATATGATAATACATCATCATAAACTTGCTTAACACATGTGTAAATCAATAATCAAGAACATGGTGATTTATTCTACCATATATATTTATCAATTAAATATATGAACAAGAATAATCAAATAAAAAATTGATAAAAAACAAAACAAGCATAAAATAATAAATAATGTAAAAGCTTAACTTTTAATTTGGCTCATGATGCCAGCAGTGATGATGGAAATACTATGGATATATGATTATAAATACAAATCCATAGTTCGGGGAATCTTAAAGTGCATACTCGTTATTAAACAAAAAGCTATATATTTCTGATATATGAATAAGCGTCTCTTACGTTGCGGCGTAGTAAATTCCACTAAGTTCCACGCGCTTCAAATTCACAACGTGAATTTGACTTCCCTTCAGGCTCACTTTGTTGCAATATCAATCGTATGATATCCTACAGTTAAATTAGGGAGGTTGGAATCGAGAACTAATTTATGCTGACAGCAAGGATAGACAAAACGAGAAAAAACCCAAAATTCTTGGGAGAATTTCGGCAAAGGGGCGGCTACTTAGGGTTTTTGATAAAAATTTCTCAAAAACTTATGATGAAAAAACCTAAAAGTTTGCTTATATAGGAGCTAGGTTAAAAGCAAGCGATAAGCTGACCCGTTAAGTATTAGCTTGACTCGTTAACTACATTAGTTCGTTAAGACACTAATAGGTTGAACTATTAATTAAGCTAATTAAATAGTACTTGAGTCAATATCAATAATCTTTCAAAGTTATTGATAAATACTAAATTACTCGAATCAATTAAATAACTATTTAATTGATTACATTTCATTCAATCGATATTCTACATAAAATGTAAGAACCCTTGTAATTGAGGAAATACATTTCGATTATATAGTTCTCTTTAATTTCATACATGAAATATAACTTCAGCGTCATTGTATGTGTGACGCCAGGCTCGAGATAATAGTAAGTTGTATAAGCTAATAATAATTGACCAATTACTATTATAACGATTAATGAGTAAAAGATCATGATCGCTCATAACCCCTTAAATTATCATGAGAACTCGCACTAGTAATATACAATTACTAAGTTGAACACTAAGTTCGATAATCACATTGCTTATTTGGTAAATGAATTGATACCTGATTGTCATGGCAGGCTAGCGATAAATGAAATCGATTCTCGTTGATTTCAACAATACAATAGTCATTTAAGCGTTTAAAGGGTAGAAAGTGGGTCTAGGGTGTCTTGACAAAGAGCGATAGTTCGAGGGGTGTCTTTAGAACAGAAAAATAGTATAGGAGCATAACAGAGAAGATGAATAAGTTCGAGCTACGCCCAGAAAGAATGCAGCGATGAATGCAGCCCAGATAATGCTTGGTAAAGCCTTATATATAACATTATCTTATTTTTCCTACTAAATAGGGGTGTTTAGAAATAACCCGCCGGTCTAATCCATCCCCACTTGAATAATCAACCATAAAATATGATCAATTGAGTTAAACATTTGAATTATTAAAAGCCCATTAATCGATCTAATGATATATAAAATTTTAAGTTTTAACCTGATCATATAATATTGATTCTAATGTATTTTATACTACGTCATGTAGAATGAAGCGGATTTGTGTGGCTTATTTCTACATTTACATTTAGTATTTGTCCATTATATATTATTGTATGAGCGGATTTGTGTGGCCGCTCAAATCTTAGAGCGGCGATACTTAAACATCACGTCGTATTATATAGGTATCTACTAGTATATCTAATTCAAAATAATCATTTTTTATTTTTTCGATACTGATATTTGACTACCATCACACCACTTACCACAATGAAGCCAAGAAGACCGTATGGTCTTAATATTTTTTGGAACTCCAAACCTTATTAAAAAGATGTGCGAGGGGTTATTATTATTAACGATGCATGTGATATGTCATATGTCTACTACATGAATCATGATGAAGAATATATATACTCTAATTGAAATACACAATCATTGTAGTAAAACAATCGGATACAATAAGAAAGGACCTTAATTAGCTAGATAGCTGAATAGTGATAAATGGATAGAATTGTTGATAAGTAGAATGGGGATGCCACATGTTCTTCAACATGAATATTCAGTGAATCCTCTGAACTCACTAATCAACATGAATAGATCAGATTGGAACTCTGAAGCAGGTATCGTCCATTGATAAACTAGCTAGAATATTTATCACTTGCTTAGATATCAATAATAACATAATTTAAGAAGTATATCTAAATAGATCAAAAATATATATAAGTAGTATTTCAAAAATAATTATAGTGTATGTTAGATTTTTAAAGTAAGCGAAGTAAATATGCGTGCGTCTTGCGTAAGTATTTATGTTTGAAACGTTTAAAAGGTGAGATAATAAATAAAAGTAATTAACTATTTACCTAAATTTATAAAATTATACTTTTGATTTATATTATAATTCATTTGTTCATCGCTATATGATACGATAATTTTTTAATAATAGATTTAAAAATTTTGTTACCATATTCCTCTTCATTTTTCAAGGTTTAATAAAAGAATGCCGTTGTAATTTTTATTTATTGTTAGAAAATATACGCACTACTCTTTTAATAAAAAATGCACCTTATGTTATTGTATTTATTGTTAGAAAAGCGTCACTTCGATTGATTAGTAGTATAAATTTGGGGTGTGCAAAAATCAAAAACCGGCGAACCGATCGAGCGAGGCGAAATTTTTTGAAGCTGGAGTCGGGCAAAGGCCATTTGGTTCGGCATCGGAAGAAACCCGGGACTAATTTAGGTTGAACCGAAGACGATTCTAAATTTATGTAGATTTCTCAATTTTCATTTATTAACCTTTTCAAGATCTTGTAGTATTTGCATGTATACATTTTAAGAAGGAGAATTTAGATTTAACTTTGTTCATTATTGATATTATGGAATAAGATATATATATAAATCTTGTTAAAACTAATAATATAGGGAATACAAATATATATAATAAGAGTAGTATTGTGTATTGGATGTGTATGTAGATTTTGTATAATTAATCTTAAAAAGAGATCATTGAAATTACATGTAAGTAGATACAGTCTTGCTTGACTTACTTTTTGAGTTGAGCGATGGGCTAAAACATTGTCTGAAAACGAAACTTAACGAGGAACCGATGAAACCCGATCCGAACGAATCGATCGAATCGCCACGATTCTAGTTTTGGCTCCAAACCGAACCAAACCGAACCGAACGATCCGTGCACACCCCTAGTATAAATTATTCATAGTTCTACTATTTAATTTTATTTTCTGTGTTCATTTTACCATATTTTAATTGATGAATGATTCAATAATATTTGCACAAAACTGAATAATATCGAGCGTTTTATGAAATTACCAATTTAACCACGTAAAATAGCCAAAGAGGCCACACGTTAGATGTCCTTGTTCGAATGTGAAATACTAATAATGAATTATATTTAAAATCAATGGAATAAAGATGACATGCCTTTTTAAAAAAATATATCTTGTGCAATAATTTTTTTAATAAAAAGTTAAACCTCAATAGTATATATCTGATTAATATTACTTGATATGGAAACTTTTAAAATTTTAATAAATAAAAATTTAATATAAAGGTCGCGAGAAGTAATTCAAAATAGAAGATGATGATCTTAGGATTTATGCATTCGAATGTTCATCGATAAAGTGGATTGTATATCTATAATATACATATTAAATGAATGTATTTTAGGCCAATAATGCAAATCGTTATATTTCATATAGAGTGAAAACTTATATAGTATTATTGAAGCAATATAATTTTATTTAATTTACTAATTACTAATCAATATTAAATGTGAAAGATTGATTATTTTTTTTAATTTTCTTTCATATATTGAATTCAACTTTAATTAATTATGGCATCCATAGTTTATAGATAAAGATATTTTTATTTAAGCATCAAAACTAACATGCTATATATATTATAATAATAAAAAAATTAAATTTTTGAAATAAGATATTCAAATCTATTACTCCCTTCATACTGAATGATTGTCATACTTGATTTTAATGCTCCAAATTCACAAACTTTTCGCCTTCATCTATAAACATAATTTTGATTTGAATAAAAGTTAATGTCAATATTAATGTACTAGGGTTATGCAGTCAAACAATGAAACCGCCCAAACCAATTCAATCCGAACCGATATGGTAGATTTAAAAATATTTGATTCGATTTTGGTTTTGATTTTTTTAAATATATATTAATTGGTTTGATTTTGGTTTTCGTTTGATTAAAATCTCATAGAGCCAGAACCTCAAATTGTAACTAAATAAGAAAAATACATTAAATAAATATAACAAAATAATAATTAAATAACAATAAATAAAATATCTAATCCTACATAAGTACATTGGGTTGCATCATTGGTCCTCCACTATACGATCGATCTTAAGTAGATTATTAGTAGTTTTATACTAAAATAATACTTCATAGTTTCTTATTTATTTTCAATATTAGAGCATCACTCGATTTATTTTCAACCCAGGCACGTTAAATTTTGAATAATATTTTTGTTATTGATATTGGATGCAAGAAATTAAACAATATTTGTGGTGACTTTTCTTTAAATCGTAAGAATCGGCTATTGATTTTTAATTAGTGAAATGTAAATATACGATATATTATTAACAATTTATTCATTTAAAACTTGAGCAAGCGACCAACATGAAAACTCTCACAAACCAAAGCGCCATGGTTTAGATATTGAATAAATCGGTTATGGTTTTGACTTTTTAAAAACCGCCTATGTCGGGTGGTTTGAAAAATAGGTCAAAAACCATGAAACGAACCATACGCGCCCCCATAAAAATGCGTTGAAAATATTATCTGACGAGAAATAAAAATATTTGAATTGAACATTTAATCTGTGAAAAATCCAAATTCAAACCTTGACAATCTATTGAGGATGGAGGAAGTATTAGATATGTAACTTGACATTTTTTTATTTTAATTGTTGAAATGTAATACAAAATATCACATAATAATTTAGATATATATTCTTTAATAGTAATTTTTTGGATTAGAAAAATTATTTTGTAATTTGTAATTGAATATCATACAAAAAATTTAGTATGGGTAGAATAATTCATTGCATTAAAATGAAATTTACTTATTGTTATCATAAAATTAAAAAAATCAAAGGTAGTATTATATCAAACACTTTTATTTGTTGATAAATATGTTGAGTATTTGTATATATAATTAGACGAAGATATTCATAATGAAGATAATGTAATTAGCATACATATGAAAGTGGTAAAACTCTCACATATATTATAAGAGAGTATATAACTCCAACTATGTTTGAATTGTTATAGAATTTTTAGGCAAAAATTTAGAATTTATTAATTATTGAATTATTATAGGAGTATTTTTTAAAACTCTGGAAACATATTTTTCTATCAATAAAAAATATTATAATAAAGATAATATAGTAATTAGTAATGTGACAATAGAAGAAATATAACTCATACTTTTATAAGTAGTAGGATATGATTAAGAATGCATTGTTGTTCCTTCAATCAACTCAAAGATCCGCACCTAATTATTAATAAAATGATCCAATCATGTAGATATGGTTCATTGTTTGATATAATAATGTAGACATGGTCCATTCTTCAATCTAATAATGGACATATGGTGCATTATTAATATGAATTATTGTGAAATATGATGACTTGGACATGTTGGACTTTAGGCAAATTAAAGTTTGGGTGGTATACAAACTTCGCTGCAAGTGCTTATATTACCTCAGCTTATTATAGTGTACTTGTTTACTTTTTTATATAAGCTATTTTAGATTTAATGTTTTTATCCAATATATGCCTTTAGCAAACTCATAGTTAATGGAGAAAATTATCGATTTTGTCTCAAAAAAATATGACAGAAATGCAATTTGACCTTAATTAATGGAGTACAGTGTTACAGATTTAATTTCGAATAGTGTATATAATATTATAATTTGATCTTCAAATAAATAGAAACATTAATTATTTCCATCTAAATGCGCCATGCATGTTTGACAGTGCATGCTTTCACATTATCAAATGGCCCAAACAGCTCACTCAGATCAGTTTTCATACAATTACATACATGGATTATGGATATGAAACTATTGACAGCTTCATAATGTGAAGTACTTCATATTTACAGCCCTTTGGCTGTTCCAATCAGAACCTAGAAGAGAATATCACATATCGACAGTCGTCTGTTTCAACTTATTATTAACAATGAAGAAATATTATGGTTGCTCAATCACAATTGTGATGAGATGCCTTTGTATTTATAATAATCAGTACATAGGAGTATGTGGTACACATGAATTACAATACTCAGAAGTAAAGTCTATCCTAACAACCTTAGAAGATATATACTGTAAGCAATGAAGTTTATCTATATGAGTACAAGTAGTATCATATTAGTCGGCTAACACTTATGTGGTGCCATAGAAGCAACAATGGTGCTAGGTGAGTTTTTTCAGACTTGTTCTTGTCGAGGAGTAGACATCGAAGCAGCAGCAGGTACAGAGATGGGAGTGGGCATGGCTCCAGGTGGAGGTGCAGGTCGTGCAATTGCAAGATGTATACCTCTATGTTGACGTGATTGCACGATTAAGGTAAATGGGGTTCCAGCAACAGCAGCAGCTGCTGCAGCTTCCTGTTGAAAAATAATATCAAGAAGATTTTTGTATGATAAATGTGAAATGTCTTCCACTAGCAGAATTAAACTATGGAAATTCTAACAAGAGCTGCAGCTTCCTATAAAAAAATTCTAGGAGAAGAGTCAAGTAGGATGAATGTGAAATATTTTCCAGTAGCAGAAATAAACTATCAAAATTTCAAGAATCGCAGAAAAAACTCAAACCTGTTGTTGCCTTCGACGCTGCAGGACAGTGATAGCCCATACCATGATGTAGCAAGGGAATAGAAAACCAATAACTCTAAGTAAAAAGAGCTGCAGACAACTTGCAAATGTTAGTAAAATGTATCCACTGAATTATAGAAAAGGTGGTGGTATACAATTTGAACTTACAGAGAAGATTGCAGATGAATCATCATCTTCACCTTCATCAGTCGCAGCTACTGCATGACGCATGAGCAGAAGAGCCATCAACTGCAAAAACGAATATAAAATATATTAGAGATGGTAGAAAACTAGAGCAGCAAGCAAAAATGTAGGCAAAACATGAAAGGAACAAACACTTGAACTAATGCTGACATTTCTTGAATGCAAATATTGACACCATAATGATTCCTTCTTAGGAACAATCCTTGAATGAATGCTGAGAGTTCTTGAATCTAAATATTAGCACTATAATGATTCCTTCTCCAGAACTATGCAGACAAATTCAGAAACTCCCCTGAATTAAAGAGAGAACGAAAAGAGTGCTGCTGCCGTTCTTATCCTCTTATAAACCCACTACACTGTCTCGTAGTTTTATATTTTATCAGAAACACTTCACATATTGGTAAACAAATACAGGAGGAATCGTGAAGTATAATGAAGATGTAAACGTGGTCTCACTTTTACAAGTAGGTGAGGTTTCCGTACCAAAGAAGGATATGTGTGCGCATCAATTGAAGTTGGATGGAATACTAAGTTGATGCTTATTCAGACATACAACCACTGTTAGTGATACCCATTGCCCATTGCAGATCTTTAGAATGTTATGTTCTCTAAACTGTAGTTCAGAAGTTGGAGACCTACTCCAATGTAAACATCATATCCGTTACGGCCTTTAATAATTCTAACATGTGATCGTATCTTTTCATTTCTAATAATCCAAATAGAAAACATTCATTTCTAATTCTTAATCAGGAGCAAGCATGATTGTCTAACGTGAAATAACAATAGGGGTCAATGGAGAAAAAAATAAAATAAAGGAAAATTTAGAATCCTACAATTAGAGCAGCCAAACGCAAGAATGAAGCTCCACTGGCATTGTTGTCATTATAACTATCATAATCAGACTCCATAAACTGGCGCTCGGCTTCAGCAATGGCCAAAAGGCGAGGGTCGTGGACATTGATAGGTGTACCAGCAATATGCCAGCCTCCTCTGTATGTAACAGTAAGAGGTAAACTAAATAAGATACATTTCAACCCAAGTCTGCACACATGTAACAACTGCAATCAAGCTCAAATAAACCTGAATGGGAACATATCTGGGAACTCCATTCATATCACTTCATTAAACCCCAACAAGCTTAAATTTGCTCAAACTAAAGGTAAAATTTAATCAAGATGGCTTTTCGAGAATGTGACTCGTACATAAAAAACTTACCCAATATCAATCACCGTCTCTACAGGTTCATTGCTTGGAGGAGCTACATAACCAGGTTGGTAAGGCTTCATGAACAAGTAAGATATTTAGCATCAAAAGTCAAGGTCAAATGTAAACAACAATAATTAAAATTTGATAATCTATCGAAGCTCTAAGTAACACTAACTTTATATTGTGGAACATACATGCTATTTAAATAAGTTATTTCTATTAAATTCAGGCTTGATGCAAAACGGTAATGGCTTCTTCTTTCTGAGATAGACGGGCAATAGAAGAAGTAAATTTATAGGTTAAAGATCATCGAGGAAACAAGGATGCTGCCCAGTTAAAGAGACAGTCAGGGTGCAAACAAAATTATCCCAAACAACATCTAGTTTAAACAAAGTACTACTGCATCAAACAGACCAAAACAATCCAATTCATCAGAAAACTGTACAAGTGTGAGCTGTTAGGCAACGGGCTGCCCTTTATTAATCTAAAGATCTAGTGGAAAGAAGCTATATTGGCCATAAAAATTTGATCACTCAGCTACCGAGGGAAACAATGTTCAGCACCTCATTAACCAAACTTTCAACAAAGTGAAAATTCCATCATAACAGCCAAAAACTACTGCAATAAGATTCATAAGTAGCCTCCAGCTTTTAAAAAAATCAACTTTTTTACAATCAGTGACTCCACCATCAATATGCTCAACTTTCAAATTTTTGTATCACTTAAGACATGTCGATACTGACATCTTACAATCAGAATGTTCGAAGACAAATTACATATAAAGCTAATAAGTAATAGCTCATCAAAACAGAATTGAAAAAGTCAATGACAATTATCTAGCTTGAACAAACCTGATGACAGATCTCACAAGTAGTATCACCCTTCTCATTGCACCAGTGCTGAACACATACTCTGTGAGCATACTGCATACAAATATGATTTCTTATTAGAATAATCAACCTACAACCATATTAGTCTACATGAAACATAGGGAAGGGACACACCACTAAACTAGGATGGCATAAAAGGCAAATACCGACTTTGTAACTGCATAAAAAGACGACCAGAAGATATGAGAACATAAGATCACCTTAATAGTCCTAATAAAAATAGGATGCATAGAACATGAAGAGGAGAAAAAAGAAGAGATCCATTACGCATGGTACCACCTAGTATGATACACAACATAAATGCATCTCCTGATCTACATGAAATAGTACAAGTGTTCATAAGAACTCTTGTCATATCAGGGACGAACATCAATGTTGCAACAATGTTGGGATAACTATTCTTTTTCAACTAGGCATCAAGTACATGGTTCACATCAAATTCTTCAGTTACCCAGAGATGAAGTTAACTAGATTAGTGGGGAGGATCCAGTAGGCAAATGAGGTAAAGACTACTGTTATTCATTTTTATTTTGTTTCCTGCAAGCTTCAATTCATGTAGCTAATGATAGAAATACATTCGTGCTTCCTCACATATCCATTGCAGCCTAAATGGAAACATAGTCAAAAGTAACATCCTTTCTCCTCTTTCATATGCATTTGTAATTGGGTTTTAAGAGTAAAGAACTAAAAATTTAGAGGGTCATATGGTTTTTTGTTAACACAGGTCATTCACTATACACCATAAGTCCCATCTCATGATCTAACTGACAGAGTAGATAAAAAATTGTGCACATATACCAATATAAAAGTGGAACGTCAGAATTACAAATAAGCCCTTAAAATCGGTATACCTTCAGACTGCCATTGCAAACACAGGGAGTCTCCAAATTATTCACAGAGTCCTCGTCCTGGCAAATGCGGCACTCAGCCCTTCCTATCAGTGGAGCATCTTCGTCTGCTGCCTCGTCTTCGTCGTCCACCTCCAATACAACCTTCTCTTCACTTGATGACGAAGATGCTCCTACCATTTTTGTAGGAGCCCCTTTAGTCTCTGATTTTTCTAGCTGTTCTATGTGAACCACCAAATCCCCACCCATTCACAGTTAAATGGCTACCACAGTGACTAGCAACAAATCATTCAAATATATCATGTAAAATATACTCCCTCCATCCAAGCATCCTGGATGTTTTCTTTTAACAAATAATGAACAAACTTTTTTGAATCACGCTGGATATAAATTTTGGAGTTTTTTATTACAGTATTCATACCATTAGATACTGCACAATATCTCAATATCTCATTCATACCAATCCATGAATAACAGTTTCTAGCTCTCGATTCAACAACTTTCTGTTACATTCCTAAAAACATTTTTTGTTTCATATTTTTTCTTCTTCAAGACTATATCGAAGGAACTAGAGTTCATGCGCTTAACAGAGGGGCGACCCCACACATAGCTGATTGGAGACGTCATGTTCATATAACCAACTCCACTTAGTGGGATAAGGGTTGGTTTGGGTTTATTCTTTTTCAAATATATTTTTAGAGCAAGAAGCAACTATACCAAATCCCCCCATTCTCAATAGTACTGAAGAACGAAACTTTATCGATTCTACAAATCAAAGATCATGACTTTATCTCACCAAAATGAGATTCCAAACTTATAACTTCAACTATCTTACCTCCAAAATATTGCAAAACATCAATTTTAGTAACTACTAAATCCTAATATTCATACATAAAGAATCTCAACTGTATATCTAAATTATACTCCTCCATCATAAAAATAAGAACTCAAATATGTTTATAATATAATATTTGGTGCAAAATATTCCAAAATATAGTATTTTCAACATAATTTACTCTGAACATGATAATTTTGACCATTAAATATCAAACTTAAAAATCTTTTGGGATTTTGTGTTGGAGGGAGCATAATTTTTATCACCTAAACACAACAAATTCATTACCAAAATACAATAAACTATATTGAAACATAACCCATTATACAAAATTTACAAATAAAGGAAAAATTATACAAAATAAAAATGATAGCTTTAAGGTTTAAAACAAACCCATTATTGTAGTTATTTGAATAAAATCATCAGCAAATAAATTATTCCCCGATCACGAAAATGGATCGGGGTTTTATTTCTTGAGCTTTCTTGGGTTATTTTCAGCTAATTCATGCATAAATATATAAATAAAAATGAAAAAAAAAATTTAAACAAGGGAAAACAATTCCTGGATTGGTGAGACGAAAAAGCGGAAGGGAGAATCTTGTGTTTTATTACAAACCAAGGGAAAATGAAATACGATGTACTTTATATGATTATGTAATAATGTAGTAATATTACATTGTGTACATATTTTGGTTGAATTTATGTTGTTTTATGTGAAACTAGTGTCCGTAAAATGACGGCAACAAGATAATAGATCTAAAGGATGGTAACTATAATGAGTGAAAAATATAAATAATGTTGAGTAATATTTTTAATTCAATTTGACATTTTCTTCATATAGTGAAAAATCAAATATCGACCGAATCAATATCAACTAACAAATAAGAATTGAATAATAAGAAACGGCCACGGGATTTATTTAATAACACCAATAAATGAATAAGACGCGATCAAGGAAATAAAAAGAGAAGAATGTAAACACATCAATAAATGACAGACGCTGGCGTTGTAAAGAATTGATAATCTGGTGTAGATGGATCTGCAGAAAGCATTGGTATAAATTTAATTATGCTTTTCAATAAATTTTGAAATACAACTTTAATACTCAAAGTAGAACCTCTCAAGCTAAAAAATGGACGATTTACTCATCACAGAAAGTTGTCCACGCCACTGCACTTTTATATTACCTATGGATATGCGTGTATGGATCCCCTGGCCTAATTGTGTCTCAATTATGACACACCAATAAGAATAGAACACATTGTTGGAAATATGATATTTGAAATAGTGCCTTGAACAATCTGATCAGACAACCGATTTATCATTTAAGTTTGCTAGTATACGCTCAATTGCTTCAGAATGTTCGTATTAGATACTCGAGATGACATTAGGACAGATTTATCATTAGGGTCCGGTCGTGAATTAATATATAATGTTCGGTTAATATTAATTAGTATATGACTTTTGTCAATCTAGCCTAAGAAAGCCACACACATACAACGAAAAGTTTAGTCATAATTTAATTATAACTTTCGGTTTAAAATGGAACTATATGAGGAATATTGGGGCGATTTTAATTGTTGAAAATACACCTAGTTCGCTATGATAGATTAGGGGATGAGTTTCCGGAATCTTCCTTACGTAGAATCTTATCAATATTCTACTTACCACTCTGCGGTAAGCCTTTATTTTAGGGATGCTATGAGAAGATTCTGTAACTCCTCATCCATATTGTAGTCGACCATGAAGTTTAAGGAGGTGAAGAGTTTGCTAATCCTCCATAAAAGCCTAAAATTAGGGATTTTGAATCCTATAAATAGGCCACTTTTGAGAATAACTGTTTCATTCACTTTTCGATATTCACTTTTGTGAAAGACAAAGCTCTTTTCCCTCCGCTTCTTTTTGGTCGATCGGTAGATGGAACACCCTCTCAATTTTTCTCGCCTAACATCTTCCATAGCTTTAATATTTTAAAGAAGTTTAGTAAAACTCCTCGAAAGTGACTTGTTCGTCAGTTGGGCGACAATCTTGGGGAGATTCTGGGCTTGCATTCTCGTGTCTTCACACAATATTCTCACGCTTCTCTCTGATTATTTATTTCAAGAACGATACATATTTTTGTCTTTAATTATCGCTTATACAAATAAGAGCTGATCAGCGAGATTCAGAATCAAATAAGATTGCGAATATTATTTATATGTAAGAAACACCAACACACGATATTATTAACTTAAAAATAAAACTAGTATTAAATACTATTACATTGCAGAAAGTTAATAAGCGCAGAATGCGAATCGTCAATGAAGTGCCAGGTGATCTCATGCGATGGATATGTGTGGTGACATATGCTTAATTTGGACGCGTTTTGTTCTTTAATTATTTTGCATTGGATTGTCATCTGCTCATCAATTTGATGTGCTGTATTTTGTTTCATTCAAGTATGAATTTATTCTTTTTTTTTACGACCCTAGGGTTTTTTCTCCTAGGTTTTCCGCCGACATTTCTCTTTTCGAGAATTCATCTTTGTTGATTTCGATAGCTGGTCCAATCATTTGGCTACTAGTTATCGATATTCCATCGCCCTTTCCTTCATGCTACTATCAACAAGTTCCTTTTTTGGGTAGTTTTTTCAGTAGTATCGGGGTGGGAGAAGGTTTTTTGGTCTAATTTTTCTACATCTTTTTTTTCTGTTGTAGTGTAGGTACTCTTAATTGTCTAAGGGTGTTATTTGTTGGTGGGCATTGGATAAGGATAGTAGCTGGATTGATCAGGGTGACAATGGATGGGGAATTAAGCCAAAATTTAGGAGCTTATCGTTGGGAGGGGGAGGAGATGGATAAGGTTTTGTGCCGGCGCTGGTATATGAGAGATTGGAATAACGATTCTAGTATAGCCTTTGTGGGTAAATTTTTACAACCCTGCAAGTTCAACATGAAGATGTTCAAGGACTCCTCTCAAGGCTTTTATGGGGTGAACGGAAGAGCTAAGGTCATTGATATGGGGATAACTTGTTCCATTTCATTCTTTAATGACCCCACACAAATGACTAGGGTTTTGCAAGGGAGCCATGGTTATATGAGGGTCAAAAGTATTTTAGTTGAGGATGGGAAACGGAGAACAACCTGAGGCTATAGAGTTGAAATCCTTGCCATGTTAGGGTTCAAATTGGAACCCACTCTGAGGTATGTTGATGCTGAGATTGACGTGCGATAGGCCTGGCATTGGAGAGGTGATAGAAGTTGATAGACGGAGCATTGATCAAGAGATAGTGTCAGTTTGTGTGTGTAAATGTTCGTTTAGACGTGGAGAAACCTTTGAAGAAAGGAGGTATTAAAGCGACAGGTGTCTCCAGTTTTTATCGCTATGAAAAGATTGGAGACGTGTGCCTTTGTTGTGGTTTCCTTGGCCATGATATCAGTATTATGCATGTGAGCAACGGTTTAACGATTTGGCGAATAAGTGCGAGAAATTAAAATCAATAAATATGATCCCTAGGTCCTAGTGCATGGGGAGTTACAACACCAAAATCGTTTGAAATACCTCGGAGGGAAACTTTGGGAGAAATGAGGGCGGGGACGTGTAGGACGGTGGAAAGGGACGGGGCGTGGGGCTATGCTGGAGGAGAGGGGGACCAGTGGAGTAGTGGAACTACGAGGGAAAGTGGAGAGATTAGAGGGGCCTTCATGGGGATGCTTAGGGGAAGCAAGATCGTATGGCAGGGGATGGAGTTAATTGGTGGTTACTGAGAGACAACTGATGACTGTGATGGAAGACAAAAGTTAGGGATAGAATCCAGGGAAGAGGAGGTAGTGGGAGAGGGAAGACTTGGGTACTACTTCGTGAATGGTTCACCTGGTAAGGTTAGTAGGAGGAATAGTACTGAACTACAAATTCTGGGCAAGGAAAGGATGGTGTCCACACGTCAACGTGAAGGAGAAAGGGGTAAGAATATTAGCATTAGGGAAGGAGGGTCTTTTGAAGGAGGTGCTATGGGTTTGTGTGTAGAAAGAACTGAGGTGGAGGCCCAGTAGGAAGTTTTGGGGGATATATCCAAACCACCGGGCATTGCAATGATGGTGGGGGGAAGAATAAGGTAACTGGAAATGGAGTTGGGAAAGAGATAGTACTACATGAAGTAAACTTGGTCACGGAAGAACTCTTTGAGGTGGTGGTTAAACAGGGACAATCATCTAAAAGAGGGTTAGGGGGAGAATGGAGGGTTAGATCAAGGCGAGGAGGGAGTAGTGGAAGGCGACGAGGGGGACGTGGGGAAGAGGAGGAGACGAGGGGATGGGATATGACAAATACTGGGGAAGGTGGGAATGTAATGGGTCATGATTTATGTAGGCTTCAGGTTACTGATGGTGGTGATGGGTACAAGTTCAGTTTGGGACTTGACCATGGTGGGCATGATCAGAATGAAGTGCATCGGAGAAGAAATTATAATGGAGTTTCCAAGTCAGGGAGTAAGCGTCGGGTAGACATTCTTGTTGGAGGAGAGAATGGTACGGTGACTATGAATAAGGGTGATATGGTTGGGTTGGAGAGGCATTAGGGGAGCAAGTGGATGCAGTAGAGGAAACCCGGTGGGATTCAGGCAACGAGACGCAAACAACTCTTAAGGTGGTGGTAGCCGACCTCAATGGGCCCGAAAGTTTCCGATGAGGATTTTCACATGGAATTGTCAGGGCGTGGAAAAATCCCTGACAGTTTGGGCCATCAAGGATGTTTGTCACAACAATTTCCCAGATATTGTTATCTTGTTAGAAACTAAAAATAAGAGAAGGCGTATGGAAAAAATTGTGAATAGTTTAGGTTTCACTTTTATGCATATTATTGAGCCGGTTGGGATAGTTGGGGGTATTAAGATCATGTGGAAACAAGCGAACTTAGTAAATGTTGTGGGGGAGTCCGAGTAGTTTGTGCAGGTGGAGATTAACGAGAATGGGGGGCCAACTTGGAGTGGTTTCTTTGTTTACATTAGCTGTGATGATAGAGTTCGTGAACAACAGTTGTAGGGATTGCTAGGTCTATTGCAGAATGTGAGAGGAGGAATGTGCATTATGGGGGATTTTAATGATATTTTGGAGAGTGGCGAGAAGGTAGGGGCAACGAGAGGATTGAGGAGAGTATACGAGTGTTTCGTGAATTCGTGGATCAGGGAGCCCTGCTGGATTTGGGATATAGTGGTAGTCCATTGACATGGTGCAATCGACGAGCTGCTAGTGCTTGTATTAAAATTAGGCTGGATCGAGTCCTTTGTACTGCAAGTTGGTGCTTGGATTTTCCTAATGCTTCGGTTTCTCACTTGCCGTTAGTTGGAGCGGATCACCGTCCGGTGTTGTTGGATACCGAAGCTAGTAAAGTGCGGGCTAAGCAACGGTTTGTGTTTGACAAGAGATGGGTCGGGAAGGATGGATGTGAGGGGGTGATTAGGGAGGCTTGGTCGAAACAGGTGGGGGGATCTTGATGGTTCCAGATTTGTGAAAAAATTAAAAATAACTTGAATTCGAGAGTCCGGATAGATGATCTTCAGGCCAAACTCCAGGCATGTTATGTTGATGATGATTGAGCAGGGGGAGGTACTGCAAGTTCAGAAGGAGCTTAGCGTGGCTTGGGCAGAGAAGGAGGTATATTGGCAAACGAAGACTATGAATCAGCATTTGAAAGCAGGGGACAAAAATACGAAGTTCTTTCTGGCCTCGGCTATGATTAGAAGACGACAAAACATGATCCGGGGGATGGAAAATAGCGATGGTGTGTGGGAGGAGGGGATCGGCGAGGTGGAGAGCATAGTGGAGGATTACTCTAAGGAGATTTTCTCGGCGAATGATGTTTGTATGCCTGATAGGTACTCTATGATGTTCCAACTCGCGGACAAGTGATGAATCGCAGGATGTCGGGTTATGGTCTTTGATGCTTCATCGACAAATCCACCGGACTAGATGGAATGACAATACACTTTTTCAATCCTATTGGCATATTATTTATGATGATACTATTCAGATTGTTGATAGTTTTTCTTTTTCAGGTTTCTATTGAAAAAAGTAAATCATACTCATATTTGTCTTATTCCAAAAGTTACGTCTCCTAGGAATATGACACAGATTCGACCAATTAGTCTATGTAATATTATTGCTAAGATCATTTGTAAGGGTATGGCTAATACGATTAGACCTGTGTTGATGGAGATTATTTTTGATACCCAAATTGCTTTTTTCCCTGGTCGTATTATTTATGACAACATTTTAATTGCTCATGAAATCCTTCACTTTATGAACCATAATAAACAGGGCGTTGATACTTCCATGGCAATTAAATTAGACATGAGTAAATCATATGATAGAGTAGTTAGGAGTTTTATTGAGGCGATTATGAGAAAGCTGGGTTTTGATAAGATTTGGATTGATTGGGTTATGTGTCTTGTTTCTTTTGTTTCCTACAGTTTTTTACTTAATGGTGCTCCTAAAGGTTTTCTTAGGCCATCCCGATGAATTCGCCAAGGGGACCAATTATCCCCATATTTGTTCTTATTGTGTGTAGAGGCGTTACTAGTATGTTGAGGATGGTGGAGATACGGGGAGCTTTGACAGGGGTAAGGATTAGCAGAGGTAGTCCGAGTGTTTCTCATATATTATTCGAGGACGATACTTTTGTTTTTTGTAGGGCTGCAGTGAAGGAGGCTGAGACAGTTATGCAGATTTTTGAGGACTATGAGCTAGCTTCAGGACAGAAAGTCAATGTGGAGAAGAGTTCGGTGAGCTTTGAACATCAAACGGTGGGGGACAGGAGAGCAACTGTTATGCGAATTTTGAGGATGAAAGAGGTGCAAGATCAAGGGAAGTACCTGGGCCTATCATCTCACATTGGCCGAACTAAAAAAGAAGTCTTCAAATTTGTGAAAGAAAGGGTCGAGGAACGCATTAAGGGGTAGAAAGGCAAGCTACTGCTGCAGGCAGGGAAGAAGGTCTTTATTAAAGCAGTTGCAACAACGATTTCTACCAGTGTGATGAACTGTTTTAAACTCCCGTTAGGCATCTTGATGAGGTGTAAACAAAGCGATGGCGCATTTTGGTGGGAAAGTTTGGGTAAGGAAGCGGGTATACATTGGAAAAAATAGTCGCTACTTACAATTCTCCTAAATATAATGGTGGGTTGATTAAAGATCTGAATGCATGAACCTAGCACTACTAGCTCCCGACAAGGATGGCGATCTTGACACGACAATCTTCTCTTCTATATGATTTTGAATGGATGATATTGCAATTTTTTATTTCTTAACGCGAATGGGGTCCAACTGTTTTGGGTGGAGGAGTTTGCTTGAGGGAAGGAAAGTTCTTAGTCGTGGTATTTGATGGAGAGTGGGTGACGGTAAAGGGATAGATATTTGGAAAGATCCCTGGATACCTCGACGTACCGATTTTAAGATGAGAAGAGAAAGGGGGCTGAGCCTCGGCCGTGGTGTCACAACTCATTCAGTGGGGGTTGATTGGGACAGGCCGCTGTGAGGAGGCTTTTGAGGGGGAGACGTCTATCCCTTGAGCAAGCATCACATCCGATCAGATATGGAATCATACTTTAAAAGTGGGGTACATTAATAGTTCGATATCTAACGGCAGAGATGACATAATGGGAACTTGGGGGAAGGCTATGAGTGAACCGAGTGGGGATAGAGACGAGGCATGGAAGGAACTTTGGGGGCTTAGTGTACCACCGAGAGTCTAGAGTTTCTTGTGGAAGTGTTTTCATGAGACGCTACCGACGAAGGAGAATCTGTGGAAAAGAGGGTGAAGTGTGAGGATCGGTGTGTTTTTTGCCATGAAGCACAAGAAAGAAGCTCTCATTTATTCCTGGAGTGTCCGTTTACAGAGAGGTTTTGGCTCCTTCTCTCCCTTTGGCATTTGGCTACAAACGGAGGAAGATAATAATAAGAGTGGAGTGGTGATGTTCCTAACACGACATCAAAAGTTGCAAAGAAATATTGGAGCATATATCATGTGTTATGTGGCACCTATGGAAGTTTCGAAACAAGCTAGTGTTTGGGGAGGAACATAAGGAATGGTGCACCATTTTCCAAGAGGGAGTTAAGCTGGCAGTGGATTATAATGAAGCCAACAAGAAGTCGGGTCCTGCGGTTAGTGGACAGCATGCTTGGCAGAGCAGCTTCGATGTGGATGGGCACAGGCTGGCCAGCCGAGTCGATGGAGCAAACAGGCTGGTAGAACTCTCAAATTGAATTGTGATGTATGAGACTAGAAGTGGTAAATTGGGCGTGGTCTGTCGAGATGCAAAGGATAATTTCCAGGGGGTTATTTCAAGATGGTTAACCACGTGGGAAGTGTTTTAGTAGCAGAAGCATTAGCCATTCTTGAAGCAATATCATTTGCCATGAGTCGAGGCTGGAAGGATATTGAGATCGAGAGTGACTCAAATTTATTGAACCGAGTATTGTTGGGAGAAATGGGAGTTCCTTTGAGATTGATGCGTCATCGTGATATCCTGGAACTTGAAGGTGAGATTCATTTTACTTAGCAGGAAGATTTAATAACGTAGCCTCATTCGCAGAAATTTCATCGCTATCATATTTGATTTTTGTGTACCTTTATCGCTGAGTCATTTTTAATGATATCTTATCGTTAGAAAAAAGTATGAATTTATTCCGAAATAAATCTAACTCTAAAATTTTATAAAAAATGAAAAATAAAGTTTAATTGACAATGAGAAATAAAGTTTGACTGACAAAAAATCGAGGCAATTCCCTACAAGATTGATCTGCAGTTTGACTCGATAAAAAAAATCGAGGCAATTCCTACAAGATCGATCGGGTAAGGTTTGACTCGATAAAAAAACAAGGCAACTCCTACAAGATCGATCTGGCCGACTCATCACTGGTTCAAAAACAAAAATATATATTTCCAAGGCATGAATAAGCTTATAGCAGTACAAGACAATAAATTATATGAGAGTTGCCTCAGATATTTTTGTCTTGAAAATAGGTTTATCCTTCAAAACTTACAATGAAGGAGGATGATAAAATTGGAGTACTTCACCGCATACATTCATATTGCATTTTTTAAATAGTGTTCTATTTTTTCAAGTGCGGTTTTTAATTAACATTTTCAATTCGTAATTGACATTTAACTAATTAGAATAATTCTCCCACGCAACATGTTGATAATAACACTACTTATAATGTAAAAATGAATTCAAAATTATAAATTAAAATAATGGAATGTCAATATTAACGTTTGAAGTTTAAAAATCATAAGCCTTTCGTAATTTTTAGTGAAATTTAACCATGATTCCTTTCAAGAAAAGGTTATATGAGATAAACTTCGAATAATTAACCCTTTATTTATACTTCCTCCAATTCAAAACAATTTATGTTTATTTTTTTGAAATTAAATTTAACCATCAATTATTAATTATTTTAAAAAATATAAAATTTATATAATTAAATTTTCTTTTAAAATACTTCATATTAATTTTTAATTTTTTAATAATATAATTAAAGAGTAATTGAAGATTAAAAATTTATTTCGATATATGAAAAAGTCAATTGTTTTAAATTGAAGGGAGTACTTGATAAAGACGAATTTCATATTTGGACTAATTTATTTTCTTAAAAGTAGTAGATGCTAATCATATCACTCATTACATTCAAATGGAGGGGTGCAAATTGAAGTTTTTGCACTATTGAACAGAAGCAAACACACCATATGGATCATTTGTGCCTTCATTTTACAAACTGATTTGAATGATGGTGTTGGTTAGAATGTCACACGTCTATACATGCACATGTGATGATGATTCCTTCTATACTCTGTTATCCACACGGCAGTGTACCGTGAAGCAGCCTCAGATGACAGCAATGTCCACAATCTTCTCCAAAACAGCTACAGTCTGCAACCATGGGTGGCAACACCTGAAAGATGAAATGAAATGTTATAATTTGTGCTTCGTCTCAGAATACGGCATGGACTGATTAATCTTGTAGAGATGCTACGCTATGAAGATCTTCTGATACGCCTGACTATGTATTTCCCTTTCTCTAAGTCATAAATAGTTTTCTGTTGGGCCTTTTTCCATTTCGACACTGTCCACCCTGCAAATAATATTATAAGCGAAATTCCAAAGAATACTAATAATGAAGTGATGTTTCCATCAACTGCAGACCCCAAGAGTCTTGAATGCTCAAATCCCATTCAGCTGCAGATCGTATGATGAAAGCTCCTAATGCCTGTTCAGCGGAATATCCTGCACTTTGATTTGCATATCCAATCCTGCCGTTAGTCGTTCAGAAAATGAGATTATTCATAATTATTCATCGTGTTACCAGAAGCTAAATTCACCACTTCTTGTTTCTCTATTTTTATGTAAGCTAATTTCTAATGTTATCTGCTTCCGTTTGTATTACTTTTAAGAACAATTCAACATTACTTACAAACTTGTTTGATGATTCCCCAAACTCAAATCTCTAAAAAATATTCAAATTAGTATCAGATTTCCAGGTCACGCAAAAGCAGATAACTTTACCTATCATCATCTAGAGAAATTCCAAGGCTATCATGAAGTAGAGCCACAATATATGCAGAGGAGAAGCAATAGTGAAGCAAATCCTCCTCATCTAGACTGTGGTACTTCTTCTTTAAATTTCCCCAATCCTCTTCACAAAATTGTTGTCCAGCAATGATCAGATTGGAAAGAAATGATTTGGGGGGCAGGCCAAAGAATTTTGAAAAAGAGGAAAGAAGAATACAAGATTATTTGTAATTATAGAACTAAAATCCTGAAAGACTGATGAAATTATAACATCTTCGTAAATATCTAAAGAGTGAATTTAACTTTGAAGTGGGAAGAAATTTTCAGTGCCAAGAGATTTCTTGTAGCTTTGGCATAATGTGACCCTATATGACAGCTTTGGTGCAAACACTTTCTGCATTTCACAGATAACTTTATTAAGAACTATATATTGAAGATATGTAGACCAATAACAGAGATGGAACGAAGGAAAACTGGAAAACAAAAGCATGTAAAAGAGGAAAAGCATACCTTTATCTTTTTGCAGCAGTGCCAATGAGGCCGACCTACACCCTGAAAAGTTGCCACTGGGAAGAACAGATGATAAGTATCTACTCTGTCCTGAGAGAGTACTAGGAGAGAGTTTCAATGATTCCTCATTGGGAGCATAACCCCTTGGAATGCAAGGATTGACTAGCTTCCCCATCTGTGGTCTTGTAGTAGCTTCATTAACAAGAGTGGTGTAAGCTTTCTTTTTCATTTCTCCCCAGTTTGTACCATATCCTAACCATATCAGTCCTTCCATGTGGTTCATCACAACCAAACTCAACACTATTCTGTAAAACCATTTTAACGACTCCACCCCCTTAAACCATTTTAACGACCCTCCTTTTTCCCTCATAACGAGTGAGAATTTAAAAACTACGAATATATCATGTAAAAGGACAACAACCAACAATCTGCTATCCATTTAGAATAGTTTAATGACATATGCTAATAATCATGCATCCAATGCACACATGTTTTTCCCAAAAATTTAGTTAAGATGGTAGTGAAACCATAATCCACAAAGGCTATTCATCAAAAGTTTTAGACAACTACAAATTTTATTCACTGATGGATTTACCTGAAATGAGCTCATCGTATCCCCTACCCAAACATACAGATAGATAAACAATGACCACAAATCAGAGATGAAAGACAACATCCCAAGCATGTCAAATCAGAATGATGCCTTTGAGAAGCATAGTCATGTCTCATTGAGTGGTTGCTCCATTTCATTAAATTAAATAAAATGGACATGACTGGAACAGCAAGATTGTCCAGAACTTTGGAACACTAATGGATCAATACTGCATTGACATACCTTCATCTCCAGTTCCTGAAATATATGACTCCCGTAGTAAGGCAAATGCGACATTCTGAAAAATGAGACAAATAAGTTGATATCAGATCCCTCAAGAATATTTAAATTTGCAAGCCCACTCTGAAAGAACTTTTCATTCAAAGGCATTGGCAACTAGTACCAAATAAAAATTATAAAGAGGACATAAAATATTGAAAATGGACTAACGATGCACCTTAAAAGAGTGGTAAAAGTTAATATTGAAAAAATAACCAATAATGTCATATATAGGACAAATATTTTAAAGGGTGAATCAACCATAAGTTTGAAAAATGAACAAATGTATGGTTCTCAACAAATAAATTAGCTAAGGAAATAATCAAATGAATTGTGAATTTGGTGTAAATCCATAACATGTATCTATGGCAAGGAGTTGAACAGATTTTCAAGCCAAATCCTTCCTCTCAGGGATATCAACTATAACATCCACAAACATATTTGGGCATTCAATTGTACTGAATAACCACTACGATAAAGACTTACCTGGCCGTATTGAAGCAACTGTGACTATACAGATTGTAAGTAAAATTTCCTCCATAACTGATCTGGCAGAGTATTGAGCCGGCATATCCTCAGCCTGATAGAAAGTAACCTAGAAATATAGATTTGTCAAACCAAGGACAACTGGTCAAAGGAAGGCATGGGCGAGCTAGAGAATATAAAAAAACTCACATTCATGAAAACCATAAAAAATTGGGATCAAACTCATTGAATGCTGTTATAGCTAGGAAGCTAACTATAGACATGAAGTATAATCAAGAATCACCTTTCCAACGAACAGCAAACAAAAAAGAAGCCAACCTGATAGATGTTTGAATACCCAGTTGTTTGTTGGGGATCACCTCCAAGAGTCCCAAGGGCATAGTTAGAAACAACCCAAGCATACACCCCTTCATCAGAGCCTACAATCACATATCTTTCTTAGCCTGTCCAATATAATTAAAGGAATGCCAAATAAAACATTATGAAATCGAAACATATATACAAATAACAGTAATTCAAACACCACATTGCACTCGCACAAATCATATATACTTTTTAGCTCGTTTTTCAAACCTCAAGAATTACACTCCAGCAATAAAACATTATAAAATCGAAACATATTGATAAAAAACATCAATTCAAACACCACATTGCACTTACCAGATATCACACTAACCCAATCATCCTGAAACTTGAACCCGGAACTCCTCAACACCCTCCTACACACATCCAATATATTCTCCTGCTCGACCTTCGCCAACAACCTCATCCCCGCGGTAGCCATCAACCTCACCTCCGTCTCTCCCCAATACTCCCTCGGCACTTTCCCCTTCCCAAACTCCACCAATTCCCTCAACGCCTTCCCCGCCTTCTCGGGTTCCCTGGCAAATGCCGAAAGCCCCGGATTCACTTTCAAACTCTCCAACTCACTACCCGAAAAATCAAGAACCCCCCTTTTCCTCTTCCTACTCACACCACCAACATCATCCTTAAAAACATCATAACTAAATATATGAATCCTAGTACCTGTACTTCCACCATCTATAACAATCCCATACCTTTTCCTGCCCTCAAAGTCACCATTTTTACTCAAATTTGTCCTATTTTTATGAAACACAAAAATGGAACAAAAAATTGCGAAAATAATAATAAAACAAATATATTTAACAAAAATCAACTTTTGGGCTTGTTGGTTTAAAGGGTTTCTTCTATTATTCTTAAATTGAAGCTTAAGTGATGAAGAATCCATTTCTTGATTTTGAGATATGGGATCAGGTCTTTTTATTCCCTTTGCATTAAATCGACGCATCAAAACTGAAAATTGCAATCAGATTTATGAATCATATGGTTTTTTTACTTTATAATAAAAAAAAAAGATTTTTGTTAAAGAAAGCTATAAGTTCAAATCAAAACATACATATGAATAATATATGTTTACCAAAAAAACAAAAAAAAATGTTTTTTTTTTTGAATTTTTTGGTGATATAGGTGAGAGGACTCTTCTGAATGAAAATTCTGCAGAAGCCCTCTCCCTAATTTTTTTTTCTTTTTTTTTTTTGCTTTTTTTCTTGAAGATTTGTGAATATATATGTTTGGGGAAGACAATAATGTAAATGTTGGACTAAGTAGAGGCCGGAGAGGGTTTGATTTTTTGTTTTTTGGTCTAGTTCGAATGTTGTTCGATAAGATTTAACGATTTGTGAAATGAACATTGAAAAATTTATTTCATACAATATATTTTTCTTAATTGAAAGACGGTTAATTAGTTAACAAAATAAATTTGATTCTATAATTTTTATTGAAATTCTGAAGTTTTAAGCTCTGATATACAATTGATCAAAATATATTTTATACTACCTCCAATTCAAATTGGGGACATGCTGCTTTTTGCCTAACTACTCATCAATAGTTTTTTATCGCTAGTTCAAAAAAAATATAAAATTGATATCATAAATTTATTTTTAAATAATATTTTCATAAAAGTAAACTTTTTATAATTTTTCATAATATAATTAATTACATCAATGATCAAAATTTATTACAAAACAAAAATCTTATGTTGAATCGAGGAAATATATTTTAATATAGATGAATTATTGATTGAAAATTATATTATTTTTTGGAGAAATTTTTTATGTTTATGTTGAAATGATGGGGTGTACTAATTTTGTAGCAATTCTTTCAGACGTAAGCTTAATTATTTACAATGATCAAGTTTAAACACTCAAAGGCCAATCACTTCAATTCGCTTATTTAAGAAGATGCTTAATGAGGTGGATGATTTGTGTGTTGAAAATTCTAACATGAAATGGGGCCAAATGGGACACTTGTCAAACGCGGGCAGACATGTGGGGTCTTGTTTGGGGTACTGAGCATGGGGATAAATATGCGATATTTTTGGGCTGTGTATTTTACCAAATTCAAAAATTTCAGAGATAATTTTTTTTAATATTCACAACTTTTTATACTCTATAAATAGAGAGTTTCTTTACTTCATTTGAGCATAAAAAATAAACACAATTTTACTTTCTTTAGTCTTTCCCCTAAAATAAGTTGTTTATTTTGAATTTTAAACCTCTTGAGCAATGGAGAAAAATAATTATCCTTTTAACAACCAAAATCCAAACAATTACTTGTTTAACAATCAACATCCCAACAATTACCCGACTAGCAACCAAATTCCAAATCAACCACATTCTCAAAATTTGCAGCCAAATTTTGGTTTTGCAACAATGTTCAGTATGCCTTCATGTGTACCAAATTACCCCCCCAAATCTTGGATCGATGATGCATTATGGTCAACTATCATCTCAAACATCCAGTTATGCTAATACTACTTTTGCAAGCCAAAATTTAAATGTTGAAAGCACTGAAATTCCTGAATTTTCAACACAAATGACGCTTGAGGAACGTGAAAGGTACATTTATTTAAACTCCAATAAAATGACAGAAAACTCATTGACTAGAAAGAAAAACATTAAATGGACCACTTACAAAATTTGGTTCTTCTCAGTGGATGGATTAAATTTGGCACTGACAGTGTAATTGGAAGGAATCAGAAAGAAATATACCTGGGAAATTTTTTGGAGTATTGTAACACATATGGCCTATTTGGAATCTTCATACAACCTACCCAGATATAGAAATCATTTCCACTATATCAACAAAATGCTAGGTAGATTTTGAGATGAGATATGACGCTACAAGGAAACAAAGGGTGGTCAAGAATGATAATGGCAAAAGAGCTCATACAATATATGTAGAGAATGGCAACGGGTAATCTTTAATTTAATGCAAAGAGCGATAAGGTTCATGACAACTACGCAGGTCTCAAGTTGGTGGGGCCACTGATCTGACGTGAGTGGGAACTAAGAGAGCCTCGAGAACGATATAGTGACTCAAGCTCAATGGATCCATTTCATTCAATAGGAAGAGATGCAAGTAAAAAAGAAAGGAAAGGGAAAAGTTCAAGAAGGGAAAAAGCTGGGAAGGCTAGAGATCGCCGAGGAAGACTGGATTTATACAAACACCAAGGACAAGGAGTTTGAGAGACTAGACAAAATTGTTTTAGCACAACAAGAGGAACGAAGAGCTCACCAAGAAGCAACAAGAGCACAAGAAGAGCATCAAGAATTAAGTTGGAAGCACTTCGTGCAAAAAAGATGAAACTATTTATGTAGCTGTCAATAAGAACATTTTAGCCGACTATAACAAAACAACTCCTAGAAATGTTGAAGGTGGAATTATTTGTACAATTAAAGTATCAATAATATTTATCTAGAAATAATCTATCCGCTTAATAAAAAAACCCAGATTGTTGTATTATTATCGCTGATGTTTATCTAAGGTGATGTTTGGACTACTTTACATCGCCCATGTGGAGAAATCAATATAATGGTCGAATAAAACTAAGTGAAGCCATGTGAATATCATATCTTATCTGAAAAATAATATTTGACTGTTACATTATCCCGTGTAAGAAAAATAATAATGGCTAACAAGCCATGTGAATACATTATTTGACTACTTTCACATTCATTATAAATATCACAACAAAACAAGTAGAATTGACTCAAGCAATACTCTTATCTTATCTTCTCGATCTTCACTGAAAAACACTCAATGGATCCTCCTCAATTTGTTTTCGATATTGAAGCCTACAAAAGACAAACTCAAATGGAGGAAGAATTAATAGTAAAACCTCTTAAAGAACGTCGCAAAATATTAGGGAAATGAACGCTCGAATAGTACACCTGATAACAAGAGAAAATATATTTACAGAGATCATGCCGCGGCAAACAAGCAGGTTATATACATTACCATTTAAACAATGTTTCATCGAGATTTCGGATGCAGAAGCATGTCTTCTTACGCATTGTTGGGGACCTTTCAACACATGATGACTATTTTAAACAAAAGATTTGGTGTTGCATTGTCAGCACCTTCAAGCTTGCTTAAATCATCTGTGAGCTAGCCCGAATGTGGGACATAAGGACGGCTATCATCACGAGAACACGATCATATTAAGCATAATATGGTTGTTGAAAAGGAACGAGATACATATGCACAAAATTGGAATGATTACGACCAAACAGATTCTGGTGGATCTAGCACAACACAACAATATTCGACTGAGGTGTTACCTGCATTTCAAAACCATGTCCGTGCTAGATCCGAGTTACGTGATGCAAGTGTACATCACCAATTGCAGTCCGATCTTGTTGAGCATATATGGAAAAAGTTTGGAATGTTTCGTGACTAGATTTTATTCCTACTTGATTAGTTGTATCATGTCAAGTTGCACCTTATGCTTTATTTCTACTCCATTAGTTGTATCGTGTGTTTATTTAATCGTGTTGTATTTCTCGGTGGTTTGCTTCTTTTTATTTGATTTAATAACAAGAAATTTTAAATTTTGAATTCATTTAATTAAAAAATAATGAATTATGTGTAAATAAGTTTTTTTTTAAAACTTATTATTTATTTACTTTACTTTTACTAATGATAATAAATATTTATCATATAAAAAAGCAAGAGATAAATAAAAAAAAAAATGAAATAAAAGATGTGTGAGTATATGTTATTGAGTTTAAGAGAGAATTTTGTTTAAACAAAATCATTGGAGTATGTAAACGTTGAATTGGTGTTGAATTGTTAGATGGAAGAGAAAAAGATGATGCGATGCTGGGAATTAAAAAAGTGGGCGTTAAACATGTAAATTATTGTACATAGTCTTATAAAAAAAATTGACCCAGCGGAGTCATTATTAAAAAGGTATGACACTAGAGATCATACGGATTACTTCCTTCACTATGATATTCCATCAATGTTTGATGAATTCATTGAAAGCAAAGCTCAGAGAATTCTAAAGTTTAAAGAGACCCGAGGAGGCAAACCAAAGCACGGAGCCCAACTTTGCAAGTATCATAGGATATCCCATTGAAAAAATGTTTCATATTCAAAGAGCGAGTACGGATCTCAAGAAGAAAGGGGCAATTACCTCGAAGAAGTCAAAAGTCTCTTCCAACCACATAACCCTCACTCATCATCCAAATTCTCAATCAAGCCAGATAATTGCTGACTCGGGGAGAGCAAGCCGATCCCCTGAAAGCATGTCACTACTCGGACGGCGAAGACTCACAGGCATGTATGTTGATAAGTGTTTATTATATTTGAGGCCCTAATTATGATGAAGTTGATGTTATTTTACCTTAATCCATATAATTTTGTACTTGTTTGTTTATTTGAGTTAGTACTATTGGTTAAAGTGAAGGAAATCAGGGCTTTGAATCAAGATAAGGAGCAAATTCACTAAAATTTACATGAGTCATGATCCAAGAATAAGCGATTTGGCCCATTAATATTAGGTTATGGCAACCTAAGGCAAAAAGAGGAGTGGAGTTGTAGAAAAAAGGACATCTCTCATTTCTAGATCAAGAATTCATCATCTTTGCTGAGCTTTTGGGCGCACTATCGGGAGCCGGCAACAAGCAATTGAGAAGTTAATTACATATCAAGGCACTGCCGGCACAACTGAACGAAGTATTACTGAG